>JBBPBX010032413.1:19010-33900 GCA_038048925.1 Garcialebias charrua | reverse complement strand
AATCCCCAGAGCCACCAACCCAATACTCTGTGCGTGAGCCCGAGATGAAACCCAGTCAACTATTTTCTGGTAAAACTGAACATTTTGGAGGGTTTATGCTGCAATGTAACCTAGCCTTTAGCAGAGCTCCACGAACCTATTCCTCCGACTCGTCCCGCATATCCTACATAGTTTCCGCCCTACAAGGAGAGGCCTTAAGGTGGGCTGATGCTTACTTTGGTTCCATTTCTGTAAGTGACTGTACCTTTTCCTCTTTTTACAACTTTCAGAGAGTTTTCGAGCGACCGTTGCACCAGGAAACAGCTTCCAAGATGCTAATGGCGCTGCGTCAGGGGAACCAATCTGCGGCGGACTTCGCTCTCCACTTCCTGATTGTGGCCAGACAGGCCAGATGGGAGGACCTCGCTCTACGGGGAGTATTTGTCAATGCCCTCAATGATCACATTAAGAATCAGTTGGCCCTTGTGAATGAACCTGACAACTTAAACGATCTAATTGATTTATCCATCCGCATTGACGATCGCCACAGAGAATATCGGGGGTTGTTGGACTACAAATCCTAGGGTCCTTCCACTTCCGTGACTCCACTTCCGGATCCGGTAAGCCGCAGTCCGGTATGTAATCCTGTGAATGAACCTGATTCATCAGAGCCTATGTTAATTGGGCGTACCCGCCTCACCCCTGAGGAGAGACAAAAGCGTTTTTCAGCTAAAGAATGCTTATATTGTGGGAAGAAGGGGCACTTCATTGCTACATGTTCTCTTCGTTTAAAAGGCCGTCCTCACCAGTAAAACAGGAGATACTGGTGGGCGCTTCAAACATTTCTCCTGAGAACCGTCTTACTCTTCAATCTTCAGTTTGTTACAATAACATTAATCTCCCCGTGCAGGCTTTAATTGATTCTGGAGCTGAACAGAATTTAGTCAGTGACTGTGTGGTGGAACAACTTTCCATCCCTCTGGACAGATTACATCAACCCCTCTCTATGACAGCGCTCACCGGTCAGTCCATTTCCACTATTTCCCATAAAATCACCTCTTTAAAAATCATTGTATCTGGCAATCATCATGAACAGAGTGAATTTTTTGTTTTTCATTCAGAGACCCCTCAAGTTATATTAGGATTTCCCTGGCTCAGAAAACATAACCCTCAAATTGACTGGTCTCATAACCAGATAGTTTCATGGAGTCATTATTGTTCCTCCAACTGCCTTAAATCTGCAGTCTCCTCTTCTCCTCCGCCTTGTCATGAAGAGGAGGTGGTGGATTTGTCATCTATTCTGACCAGTTATCATGACCTGGCCCTAGTGTGACCTGGCCCCAGTTCAGCAAATCCCAAGCTCTCTCATTACCTCCCCACAGGCCATATGACTGCTCCATAGATTTACTACCTGGTGCTCATTTACCTTCCTGCCGTCTGTATAATCTGTCTGGTCCTGAGAAGCAAACTATGAGGGAATATATTGACGCATCTTTATCCTTAGACATTATTCGTCCTTCAACGTCCCCAGTAGGAGCTGGGTTTTTCTTCGTCGCCAAGAAGGATAAAATGTTGCAGCCTTGTATTGATTACAGAGAACTGAACCAGATTACCATTAAGAATAAATACCCTCTGCCTCTTATCGAGTTCATTTACAAGCAACTCAGAGAGGCTTCTATTTTCACCAAGCTTGAACTCAGGAACGCTTATCACCTGGTTCGTATGAAAGAGGGTGACGAATGTAAGACTACCTTCAGAACCCCTTTTGGACATTTTGAATATCTGGTGATGTCTTTTGGGTTGTCAAATGCTCCTGCTGTGTTTCAGGCCTTGGTCAATGATGTGCTGAGGGATTTTTTGTCTCAGTTTGTCTTTGTTTACCTGGACGACATCCTGATCTTCTCAAAGGACTCTCAACAACACACACAACATGTTCGGGCTGTTCTCCAGCGGCTGCTTGAGAACCAACTCTTCATCAAAGCTGAGAAGTGTGAGTTCGGTGTGCCCTCTGTTGCCTTTTTGGGATTTGTGTTTAAGAGTGGACAGGTCTGGACGGACTCGGAGAAGATCAAAGCCGTGATGGACTGGCCCACTCCTCAGAACCGCAAACAACTCCAACGCTTCCTGGGCTTCGCCAACTTTTATCGCTGTTTCATCAGGAACTTCAGTCAAGTTGTGAGTCCATTAACTAAACTCACCTCTTCTCTCCGTATTTTCTCTTGGAACAGGGAGGCTGAGGAGGCCTTCATCAAACTCAAGGGACTTTTCTCCTCCGCCCCTGTTCTAACCCATCCTGACACTGGTTTGCAGTTCATTGTTGAGGTTGACGCCTCGGACACCGGCGTGGGTGCTGTTCTCTCGCAGCGGTCCCCTGTCGACGGCAAGGTCCACCCTTGTGCATTTTTTTCACGCCGCCTGTCTCCTTCTGAGGCCAACTACGACGTGGGGAATCGGGAATTGTTGGCCATAAAGATGGCTCTCGAGGAATGGAGGCATTGGTTGGAGGGGTCCACCCTGCCTTTTGTTGTTCTCACCGACCACAAGAACCTTTCTTATCTACGGAGTGCCAAACGACTGAACCCGAGACAGGCCAGGTGGTCCCTGTTTTTCACCAGGTTCAATTTTTCTATCACTTATCGCCCTGGGTCCAAGAATGTTAAGCCTGATGCCCTGTCCAGACAATTCTCGTCTACAGATTCCGCCGAGACCACTGAGGCCATTCTCCCTCGCACCTGTGTTGTTGGTGCCACCTCCTGGGGGATCGAGAGGGACATCATTCAAGCTCAACAGACTGAACCTGATCCTGGTACTGGTCCACCTAATCGTTTGTTTGTTCCCGTGTCTGTGGTCAGCCAGGTCCTGCAATGGGTTCACTGTTCTAAGTTCTCCTGCCATCCTGGTGTCAATCGCATGACTTCCTTCACCAAGCGGCACTTCTGGTGGCCTACCCTTCCCCGTGATGTCAAGCATTTTGTCGCTGCATGTGCTGTTTGTGCTCGAAATAAAAGCACCCATCAACCTCCTGCGGGTTTCCTCAGGCCCCTTCCTGTTCCTGGTCGTCCTTGGTCCCACATCGCTCTGGACTTCGTGACGGGTTTACCCCCTTCTGAAGGTAACACCGTCATCCTTACCATTGTTGACAGATTCTCTAAAGCAGCACATTTTGTTCCGTTAACTAAACTCCCCTCAGCTCTGGAGACCGCTCACCTCATGGTCCAGCATGTCTTTCGACTTCACGGCATACCTAGTGACATTGTCTCAGATCGTGGTCTCCAATTTGTGTCTCAGGTTTGGAAGGCTTTCTGTCAAGCCCTTGGTGCCTCAGTGAGCTTGTCTTCTGGTTATCACCCCCAAACCAACGGTCAGTCTGAAAGATGCAACCAAGAACTTGAGTCCTCTATTCGCTGTGTCATTGACAATAACCCTGCTGATTGGAACCTCTCTTCTCCCCTGGGTTGAATATGCCCATAATACTCACACGTCCTCTGCTACCGGCCTCTCTCCTTTTGAAGCATCTCTGGGTTACCTGCCTCCACTGTTTCCCCACCAGGAGGTTGACGTGTCTGTCCCCTCTGTCCAGCACCACCTACAATGTTACAGACGCATCTGGAGGCAGACCAACAAGGCTCTTCTTCGGTCCCGTGAACAAACCAGGAGGTGGGCTGATCATCGCCGTATTCCGGCTCCTCTGTACGCTGTGGGACAGAATAGTTTTCATGTGTATTTAAATCTGGAACGAAAAAGAAAAAAGAGAAACGTTGTACCATGCGAGATTCGAACTCATGACCTTTGGAACTAAAGGCAACCGCGCTACACACTGACCTAAACGTAGGCGTGTTGGTACAGCTTGTTTAACTTCTTATTTAAAGAAATCACATCTCATTGTTGTCAATATCGTTGCCACTATTTGGCGCATGCTTTTATATCCACTCATCTAATTGCGTCCATGTGGATGTAATAATTGTTGATCATGTGTGTTTGGTGGGATTTATGATTATATTCATATCATGGACACAGTTTCTCTGAATCACCTGTAAGTGTCGCCAAAGGAAATATAACCACAGAAACGTGCGTACGCAAGCAGGGGAGCAGCCGTGGATTTGTACGTGGATGCGCAGGTATTCCCGTTCATATCAGATTTGATACATACGCCACTTTGCGTGGAAAGTGACGTGCGCAATGTTTTTGTGCGCACGCATGGTTGATACATGAGGCCCCTGGAGAGCTGGTGCAAAGAGAATAATCTTCACATGAATGTGAAGAAGACAAAGGAGATGATTGTGGACTTCAGAAGGAACAAACACACCCATGCCCCACTGAAAATAGGTGGGTCTGCAGTGGAAGTGGTCTCCAGCTACAAATACTTGGGTGTACACATGAATGATAACCTCAGCTGGAGCAACAACACCACCAGCCTGATCAAGAAAGGTCATCAGAGACTCTACTTCCTCAGACGGCTGAGACGTGCTGGTCTGAGCAGCCCAGTTCTCACCTCGTTCTACAGGTGTGCAGTGGAGAGTGTCCTGTGCTCCAGCATCAACGTGTGGCATGGAGGCTGCACAGTTGAAGAGAGGAAAGCTCTGCAGAGAGTGGTGAAGGCTGCACAGAAGTCTGTTGGAGTCAGTCTCCCCACAATCACAGACATTTACACCTCCAGATGCAGAAAAAGAGCGACCTGCATCATGAAAGACCTCACTCATCCAGCACACTCACTCTTTGCCCCACTCCCCTCAGGACGGAGGTTGAGGAGCATCAAGTGTAGAACCACTAGACTGAGGAACAGCTTCTACCCTGAGGCTGTTAGACTCATGAATAAATAAATAAAAAAAAAAAAAAAATAAAAAATATAAACACTGCAAAATATCACATCATACTGATGCTGATCTGTTTTCTTGTTGCTGTGTTCATCTGTGTTCATCTGTGACCATCTGCTCATACAAACTCATGTTCGTGCTGCTGTTTATTCCCACTATATTAGGCTTAGTGTATTACTAGTTGATGTTTTTCTTAGTTAATTCTAGATGTTATTACTGTTTTTCTCTTGCATTTGTTGTTGGATGTAACTGGGACCCCGTGTACATAATCTCGTTTTCATCACATGTACCACATGCGGTGCAAATGACAATAAAGACTCTCTGACTCTGACTCTGACTCTGATAGCGGTTGGTCATTAATTACGATGAAGTTTAGCAACTTATCGGTGAAAATTTGAGCTCCGGGGCTTCAGCAGTGTGTTTTTATTGTTCAATCTGGAGTGGGCGCTCTGATTTCGGTTAGCCACTCTCAGCTTGTCCCTTCTACGAGAGCCGGTCAGACGGACAAGGCTGGCCGGGGTCGGGATGCCTGTGTTTTGGTTCAGCAAGAGTGGCGTCCTGCTGAAGCCCTAGAGCTTGAATGTCCAATGTAAAACTGACTTTACCGCAGTTTAATGTGGTGCTATGGCTCTGCAGACATTGCACGTTGCTGTCTTGCAGTGTTTAGTGTAAAATACTTCCACACAGCGGACATGTTACGACGAAATTTGGCTAGCTGTTAGCTACAGCGTTGCTCACTCAGTCTGCACGCTGTAGCTAGCTTTAAACTATGAAATGAATTTCCTGAATGTGAGGTGGGTCTTATTACTCTGGGTTCATGAGACACACCTCTGTTCAGTAAATCCATTCATAATTTGAAACCAACGTGCATGGATCGTAAATATCGGCAGGTTGGATCGGAAAAATCCGATATGTAAATTATGCTGGTATCAGAGGCTGATACCGATACCGGATCGGTCTCATCCCCACTCTCTATGCCATAAGTCACAACCAGGTCAAATGTGTGATGATGAGAATGAGTAGATGTAGATGTTTTGAATATATGAATATTGAAACAACAGCTGAACACACACAGACATGGGCAAGAACTTTATTGCCCTTTAAATTTAGCAGTTTCATATGAATACTGTTATATAATCTTTCACACCACCATCTGTTTTTTTTTATTTTTTTTTAGCTGGATATATTCAAGTACAAATCATGACAGCCTGGGACACTTTCAGTCAAAACATTTTATTTTTTTATTTGTCACTTTGAACTTTTTCAGATTGAAACCCCACTTTCACATGCCTTTACCTCATCAGTTTAGACTTTTTTTTTTCTTGAGCTTATTCAAAGAACTATTTATAACAGGTATAATATTTCGAGATCTAAACTATTTTTAAAGTGCTAAGTAGCTATAATTAGCTCTGCTACACTCAGAAAAGCTAATGTCTGGTTAATAAGCTAACGTCTGGTGCAGTCATTGTGGAGTGAATATTTTGGACCTGCTAAACTTGTAGCTAAGAGTGAGCTGGAGGAGATTATTAAACTTCCAGTTTGCTGTGGTGATCAGAAAAGTTCCTAACTAATCAGATTGGACAAACTGCAAAACCAAACATGCTTTAAAAAATAGTCTGTATAAATTCTCACTTGTTAAGATTATTTAAATCCAGAAAGAGAAGAGCAAATTGTGGAAAAGCTGAAGTATTGCACAAAAACAAAGAAAAAGAGAAAGAAACACAAGTACAATTGTCACAACATAAATTCAGAAGCTTCAGAGGTGCACCATTTTACGGTCTAATGAGCTCTCCCGGCTGCTGCAGTAGAACTGCAGGAAGCTGTACAATTGTTTGCTGTGTTGCCAGATACTCTAAATGGAAACTAGTTGAAGCTGACACTAAAAAGAAGAAATGTTGTGCAACTTGAGGGGAAGCACCAGTTAAGACATTCCTGTCATCATACTGTATTAGCAATCTGCTAGTAGCCCTTTACATTTGGTTTTTGAATTTATGTTGAAAAATATAGCCAAATGTTTAGATGTAATTTCTCACTAATTTACCAATTCCATAGCCTGGCCCTCGCCTTCCTGCACAGCTCCGCTCAATTCTCATTTCCCTTCACTGCACAGTCTGGGACTTCTCCCATTAACAACCATTTCTCCGGTAGATTTTTGTTCGGACCAATCAGAGAACAGAAGGGACGGAGTTTTGGACCCTAACCCACGCCCCCACCTGTCCCAGCGCGCAGAGCCCTATAAAAGGGCTCTGCCAGCGCGCAGTCAGCGAGCAGCGGCATGTTCTCATTCAAAGCGATGCAAAGCGATGCAGGACTGTTTTATATGTGACACAAATTTATTAATTTCCCCTTCTTAATCCCTTATCTGGAGTTTTCTTTTGTTTTTTGGGCCAAAAGTCAAGTGATCGCTCGCTCCCTCCTCCTTCTCTCCCTCCGCTGAAATGAACAAGGAAATGGCTGAGGTTGTCACGAGAATTAAACTCGGGTTTTACGTTGCTGCCCGAGTCCCATCAGATTTTCTGGTCTTCTGGTGAGCTGGACCAGCGATCCATGGTTTTATTGTATTTTATTAAAAAGTTTTATTAACATATAAACACAGAATTTGCAGCGCGGCAGCCGGCAGCAAGAGAAAAGCTGCAGGAGGCGGAGCAGTTGTCAAGTTCACCAGAGCACGGGGAGCAGCCATACATGGCTCTGAGGGGAGGGAGCAGAATGCTTTCCCTGTTCAAAATATCCAATGGTTTTGTTCCTCAGCAGAGGCCAACGCCTCCAGCAAGAATCGTTTTAAAATGGAGAGGTCCCAGACCCTAGTCTGAAGCGAAGTGAAGGACAGGGTCTGGTTTTAACCAGGCTACCAATTCCAGTGTATTATTCTACTTTGTATTTTTACCATGATGCAGATCTAACAGATTAAAGACAAAGTCACTCTGCTTGGAGCTACAGAAGTCAAGAACAGCCATTACCTTCTTAAAGTTATTGCGATGTGCATTTCTCTCCCTAACTGACCTTGTTCAGTTCAGACAAACTGTTTTTGGGGGGTTTCTGGTTACAGCTACAATGACAAAAGTTAGCACTAAGCACACCATCTCAAAACTCATGGATACACTGTTTTTCTTTAGCAAAGACACACAATGTGCTGAACATAAGCTATTTTTCAACAAGTCACTTTAGAGTTATTATTTATGATCAGTGTTTTGTTAGTCGGCAGCACGGTGGCACGGTTGGTATAGAGCTGTTGCCTCTCAGCGAGAAGGTCGCTGGTTGAAATCTTGGCCGGGGGCCTTTCTGGGTGGAGCTTGCGTGTTCTCTTCATGCATGGGTTTTTTCCAGGTACTCCAGTTTCCTTCCACAGATCAAAAACCTTCATGTTAGACTGATTGGTAACTCTAAATTGTCTCTAGGTGTGAGGGAGTGAATGGTTGTCTCGTTTGTCTCTATGTGGCCCTGTGATTGAGGAGCATCAGATGTAGAACCACTAGACTGAGGAACAGCTTCTACCCTGAGGCTGTTAGACTCATGAATAAATAAACAATAAGAATGATCACTGCAAAATATCACATCATGCTGATGCTGATCTGTTTTCTTGTTGCTGTGTTCATCTGTGACCATCTGCTCATACAGACTCGTGTTCGTGCTGCTGTTTATAATGATGTTTTTCTACTACATTAGGGCTTAGTGTATTACTAGTTGATGTTTTTCTTAGTTAATCCTAGATGTTATTACTGTTTTTCTCTTGCATTTGTTGTTGGATGTAACTGGGACCCTGTGTACATAATCTCGTTTTCATCACATGTACCACATTCTTTATTCACATTTTCTTTTAAATAAAAAGGAGTTTGTTTGGTTAACAAACTCCTTTTTATTTACTCCAATAAAAAAAAAAAAAGTAAAATAACTTTGTCCCAGGCGGGAAGCGAACCCGCTTCTCCCGGTCAAAAGAGCAGTGCTCTAACGCTTTGAGCTATTCGGGCGGACTGGATTTTCAGGTGTCCACCTTACCCATATAGGAATCACTCCTCTTAACATTTTAGCTGCACGTAAAAGTTAGAGATTATTCGTTGTATTTTAAAACCCTGGCTGCGCGCAACAGTTAGACAATATTAGTTATTGTTTAATGACATTCAGGTCGCGCTGAAAGGCGGAAATGGGTGTGCGCTTCGTGTTATTTACGTTGTAACATAAGCTGATTTGTGATCAGTTATTAACAAAAATTTAACTCAGAAAAACTAATTCAGCTAACAATTGTTTTAGGGGTTTCTCGTTTCTGTAGTTAAATTTGAATGAAATTCAACCCTCGCGCTGAGGTTGTTTGAATGAGTCCCGCCCCTGCTGCAAACAACGAATCAAATGAGAGCAGTACATGACGTGAAACTGGCTCTGTCGGGCTCGGCCCGATAGAACCACGGTGAAGATGGTTCCAGAACAAGGGTGGATCCCGGGCGGAAAAGGTAAATGCGAAGACGCCGAACCCGGGTTAGAAGCTGGGAGAGCCGGGGAGGGCCGGCCAATGCGTAAACGGCTTGTGTGTGTTGCTTGCCCGCACGGGTGACGGTGTGTCCGCGGCAGATGCAGCAGGTAAGCGGCTTACTAAAATGTTCTTAAAAAAAAAAAAAAAACAGGGAGCGCTGGTCCTGAACCCACAGCCCACCAGGAATTATTTAGAACCTCGTGCAGCCACGTAGGACATGAGTTTAACTGCAGTTTTAACTCTCACTCTCATAAGCCTCCATTGCGAACTCACTTGTGCCTTCTGAGTGGAGCCTGTATTTACATCACTCTGGACTTCGGCAATCTTCGGCAGGGTTTCCGGATGTTTCCGGGACTCAGGGTTTTTTTTACACTCGCCTGGCACAAATGCAAAAATGAAAATAGACATCATATTCTACTACAGTAAATGTCCAATATGGTGAATTGTTACTGTCACAGTGGGTGTCGTCCTTTAACTTTTTTCAATGTCAAAACAAAACATTTAGCTATCTGTTGCTCTGTGCAGAATCAAGCACATGCAGTGGACATAATATATAGTAACAAACCATCATCATCCTTGGTCAAAACGAACACTTGTGTATTCACCTGTAATTGTTTTAATCCTCGAGATTATACTGTCTGCATAAATACCCATGTGGTTGCATGTGTCATTTGAACCTGGCATAGACACTACAGCAAATTCAATAAGCACAGTATAACTATATAAATGTGATTTTTGCACATTTGACATTGGAAACAAAAAATTCCAGAGATTGGACGCCTGTAAAATGTGTCCAAAAATGACCTGTTTTGGAGCATTATTAGATTTACTGTTCCATCCTCAACATTGATAAAACAGTAGCACGTGTGCTGGTGAAGATTCTCAGTCGTCCAGGACATGATAAAATCAAAAAAGGCGTTCAATACAGAATCAACTGGACTTTATTTGTTGCAGAAAACGTTTCGACTTCCTTTCATTCAGAATTGAAAAAGACTTCTGGACAGAAGTCGAAACGTTTTCTACAACAAATAAAGTCCAGTTGATTCTGTATTGAACGCCTTTTTTGAGTAGCACGTGTGGACTTCTCACCCAAACCTGGAGTCAAATTGTTGGCCATTTTCAGGTTGTGCATTATCAAGGACTTCTTTAGCTATCAATTCCCCTCATTCAGTAACTAATGCATCTCCTGACATTGGGAACATTCTTAGAAGAAATTTTCCAAATTAGAATAAGGTGGAATAAAGCGTCAACATCTGATTGGGAACAAACTGCCTCAAAGAAGCAATTAGAGCTACAGATATCAATGTGGCATTTTAGGGCCTTTTCTTAGCTTTGTAGAGTGCTCAGCTTAAAATTAATTGTTTTATCTCACCAAGAGTGGAGGCAATGACCTCAATTTTCTAAAAGTGGGGAATACTTAACAGGCCAGGTTTCAGAACACTGTTGCGACTTGCTTTGCCTGAAGGCATTGTTCTAGTGTTTCATCATTTTTTTAACTGAATCTAATTCAGTTTAAAAAGCAGAGTACCATATAAAAATACTTGTCACTGCATCTACTAGTAAAATAACATTTGTTAACAGACATTTCTTAGTAAATGAAAAGGAAAGAGAATGTATGACATTGGTTTCTTAACTCAGGCTATTAAAAAATCCTATAGTTGTTTATGTCCCTGAGACAGCAGCAGGTCAGTCATGTTAATCATGTTCTTTCTTTCTTTTTTCCATCTTCAATTTACACCCCACTTCCCACCACCACTCCATTCGCAGGTCAACAGCACTATTGATTTACACCCCCTCACCTAATCACTTAGGTAACATTTTCCTGGCGGCTGCTTTTTTCCTTCCATGATTCATGGCCAAGCAATGAAATCTCCCAGTTGCCACTAATTAAGCGTAAGGTCAGCCTTTAATCATCACCTGCATGTGCAGCATGAGCGAGTGCAATGGTTGATTCAAAGTCTTACTGAAAGGCTCTGCAAGATTAGGCTTGTGGAGTGGAAAGAGGGGCATATTTTTACTCAGCTGCAGTCAATGTTTATCATTTCTACTTTGTATCATTTTTGGCTGCTTGAAAGACTTGATTTTTTTTAAAGTCTCACATACAGTAGTTTAAGAATTCATTTAAAAGGAAATGTTTTTTTTTTTATTTGTTCATAAACAAAATTCCATTAATTTTAGTTTAATAAAAATGTTGAAATACCCATAGTAGTATAAAAGTATGAAAATTTACACCAACACTAAAACACTAAACATTTAATGAACATAAGCATAAAATGAAATAATAAAAGTGTAATACTGTCCTGAGTTTTTGCATAGTAGTATAAAAAGTATATCTATAAAATAAACTGAAGGTTTTAGCATTGACATTTGCAAAGAGTGGCAAAGCAGCATATGAGTTAATGTACACAGTATATGTATGAGGTAGTTGATGTTGGTATAGAGGCAAAGTGGCATATGCAGTAAGGCACATAAGGCACATTGGGCATCCTTAAATAAGGCTAGTCAGAGAATACTGTATATGTATCAGCAGTAGTGTAGATATAAAAGTAGTGTAAATGTAAACAGTAGTAATAAATGTAAACAGTAGTAATAAATGTAAACAGTAGTAATAAATGTAAACAGTGAATGTAAACAGTAGTATGACTATAGGCAGGCAGAGTGTTTAGCATCCTGACTGCCTGATGAACAGAGCTGTCTCTCAGTCTGCTGGTTCGAGCCTGGAGACTCCTCAGTCTCCTCCCTGATGGCAGCAGTCTGAAGCAGCTGTGTAGTGGGTGTGTGGGATCACCTGCCATGCAGAGGGCTTTCCGAGTGAGGCGGTTGCTGTGTAAGTCCTGCAGTGAGGGGAAGGAGGTGCCGACGATCTTCTCAGCTGCTCTCACGATGCGCTGGAGGCTCTTGCGGCAGGATGCAGTACATGCACCAAACCACACAGTGATGCAGCTGGTCAGTACATTTTCTATGGCTCCCCTGTAGAAGGTGCACATGATAGGGGTTTAAGCTCCAGCCCTTTTCAGCTTGCGGAGAAAGTAGAGATGCTGGCACAGCTGCTTCAGACTGCTGCCATCAGGGAGGAGACTGAGAGAGTCTCCAGGCTCGAACCAGCAGACTGAGAGACAGCTCTGTTCATCAGGCAGTCAGGATGCTAAACACTCTGCCTGCTCTGCCTCCCCTCCCATTTGAACTGCCTTAACACAAAAAACTTTCTCACACATTACCACACAACACAAAGATTTTAACACTGGACTCTGTGTCATCAAACGGGTTATTCACTAAACTCTCGGTCATGTGCTCATTCAGTTTGCACTACTTCTCATATTTGCACTAATGTTTGTATTACATTACTGCCTATAGTCATACTACTGTTTACACTCACTGTTTACATACTACTGTTTACATTCACTGTTTACATTTATTAATACTGTTTACATTTATTACTACTGTTTACATTTATTACTACTGTTTACATTTACACTACTTTTATATCTACACTACTGCTGATACATATACAGTATTCTCTGACCAGCCTTATTTAAGGATGCCCAATGTGCCTTACTGCATATGCCACTTTTGCCTCTATACCAACATCAACTACTACCTCATACATATACTGTGTACATTAACTCATATGCTGCTTTGCCACTCTTTGCAAATGTCAATGCTAGAACCTTCAGTTTATTTTATAGATATACTTTTTATACTTTTTTATACTACTATGCAAAAACTCAGGACAGTATTACACTTTTATTATTTCATTTTATGCTTATGTTCATTAAATGTTTAGTGTTTTAGTGTTTAAATGGTTACTGTTGCACCGAGGGACTGAGAGAAACGCAATTTCAATCTGTGTATGTCCTGTACATATTGCAGTTCTGACAATAAAGTTGACTTTGACTTTGACATCAAAAATGTGGGCGGGATGGGTGAAGCACCCACACCTGCCCCCACCCTCATTTGCACCACTCTGGGCCCTTGAGCAAGGCCGTTAAAGGTGAACTATGTAATTTCAGCAGGACGCTGGGACTTAGAAAAATTTCCAGCAGGTAAAAGCATTCTGCTCCCTCCCCTCAGAGCCATATATGACTCTGAGGAGGAGCTACAGTCCGTTCTCTGTTGAACTTGAGTTCTGCAGCTCCGCCCCCTGCTGTGTGTCTGCTCGGAGCGCTTCAATATCCTGTGATTATATGTTAATAAAACGTTTTAAATATATAATAATACCATAGAGCACTTGTCCAACAACACAAAAACCAGCAGAAATCATCAGAGCTTCACAAAGCAACGTTGGACATGATTTAATTCGCTCGTGACTTCCTCTTTCTGTCAGTGCAGGTCTGGAATGCTCCGCCCCCACTACTAGCAGTGAGTAATGTTTATTTATTTATTTATTTACTTATTATTATTTTTATTTTTCATACTGTCTGGTAGGTATCGAGATCACAGGTGATCCCCATGCTCTAAAGCTAGACTTATATTGAACCCCCCCCTAAAAAAAACATTTTCATTGTTATTTTGTTTTTTAGGGCACAAAATAATCACAGGTAAGTAAGAATAAGGTTAACACGTCATAGTCGTTAAAACCTCAGTAAATATAGTCCACATAGGTACACTAAAGGTGAAAGGTTTAAAAATCTCAACTCGTATGGAAAAAAATAAACCTCAGTTTGTGTGTGCCTTAGAGATGCTATTAAATTAGTTTTTTTTTTATATCTTGTGTAGTGTAGATTTATATAAATGGAAAAAGATCGGAGAGATCTTGGTCTGACGTCCACAGCTTGATGGTTGAGGTTGGGTGCATGACTGAATTCTGTCTGTTTTCACCTTCAGACCTTCTTACACTTTACACTACATATACACACATGCATATTTTACTAGCTACCCAAAACCAACTCATTCCTGCTGACATTTATGTGCTATAAGTGCCACATTGGTCCTATGTGAGATGATTTAACCGTGTTTGGCAACACAGCCGAGAACTCCCTCTGCCTCCATACTTGCATGGTCTCACACCCACAGACACATATTAGCTGTTTCACACATGGCACTTTATAATGAGTGACTGTAGGCAGGGGTTTAACCTTTAGCAGGGAGTCTGTGAGCAGAACGTGAAAGAGAAGCCTTTTTGAAAAATATCATTTTAGTATAGAAATGGAAGCTTTTGTTTTTACGTTTCTACGCTGCACAGACGGGTCATGGGTTGAGGTGGGATGCAGAGTCAGTTATTGTCAATGGGGTTGTTTTTGCTCTGGGGATTTCCCAGAAATGCTGTCTTCCCTCTTACAGTAAGGATCATGTGAGTCTGGCAGTTATCCAGCTGCAGAACAGAGCACATTTAAGTCATGAGACCAATCAATATCCTACACTGGTATGACATCTATATAAAGCACTTCGTTTAATGTAACGATTGGAACCAGTGTGTGTTTTCCCCCTCAGATAAATTGTGCCATTTTCAATTTTTCACTCTATCATTTATCACACACAACATGTGTAATTGCTGTTTACATCTCAATATGCCTATGAGTCTTTCTTTGATCAACTGAGACCAAAATTTTAAAAAGCAAGGCACTTTGTAGTATATATATTTGGCCTGTGCATCTTTAGGAATATTGCTTGATTTGAACCTATGGGTTATACT
>JBBPBX010032412.1:0-11051 GCA_038048925.1 Garcialebias charrua | reverse complement strand
TTTATATATATATATATATATATATATATATATGTATATATATATATATATATATATATATACAGGTAGTCCCCGACTTACGAGCGCTCTGACCTACGAGGTTCCGGACTTACGAGCTGGCGAATTTTTGGAAAAAACGCAAAAAATACCGAGTTTTTCTGTGTTTTTTCACCACAGTTCGTTAGCTAAACATGTGGACACACGTTTCCGATCATTTTTATGCACTCGTAAGCAGTTTTTCGATGAAAAACGAGTGTTTGTAGTCGCGCTAGCAAAACCGTTCCAACTTACGAGCGAAATTCCGGACTTACGAGACACGTGGCGGCCGTTCCGAATTACGAGATTTCCGTGTTACGAGCAACTCGTTGTAACGGAACTCGCTCGTAAGTCGGGGACTACCTGTATATATATATATATATATATATATATATATATATATATACATATATACTGTATATATATATATATATATATATAATAAAAGAGAACTGCTGATTGGGGGAAGCAAACCAGCTGTTCGTATGTTTTGCCACTCCAGCCGCTGGCAGATTCCTGTCAAAACAGTGCCTCTCACATTGAGTGACTGAGGCCATGAGAGGGGTGTTTTCAGCAGCAGAGGTCAGCAGGTGCCCTCTGGGGCACACGCCCGTTCCACTCGAGGCGTGAATTCCTCGTGGTCCCTCTTCTAAGGGTGTACCAGTTGCAGACGTCTGTGCTGCTGCAAGCTGGAGTTCCACAAACACGTTTGGCAAAAACATTACAGTATTGTTGAATGTTTCTGCATGTGATGTTTTTCTCAGGCTGTGCTCTCTAACACACAGTAGAGAGCAGCCGAAACGCCCAACGTATAAAGGCCGAAGTTCTCACAAGCATGCATTTTACTGAGCATTTCAAGGGTGTGAATGAATTACGTTCCCATAGCAATAGTGTTGCACCGAGTGAACCTGACTGATAAAGGGAACTGAGAGTTATGCACCATAACTCATGTTTCCTGAAGGAAGGGAACGAGGTGCAACACAGTTGGCCCTTTTCAATGCCAAAGCTCGGTGAAGTGCACTTGGAGACCGTTTGGATGGGCGCTAGCTTCTTAAGTACCCAGAGGGCGGGGCCTCTGGGGTGACGCTGACGCCCACTGCCGTAAAGGCGTGAGTGTATTCCTTCAGGTAATCGCGCGGGGGCGCAATTCCCATACCAATAGTGTTGCACCTCGTTCCCTTCCTTCAGGGAACATGAGTTATGGTGCACAACTTTCAGTTTTCTCCAGGTACTCCAGTTTCCTCCCACAGACCAAATACATGCATGTTAGACTGATTGATAACTCTAAATTGTCTCTAGGTGAGAGAGAGAGTGAATGGTTGTTTGTCTCGTTTGTCTCTATGTGTCCCCGTGATGGACTGGAGACCTGTCCAGGGTGTCCCCCACCTCTCACAGTGATAGCTGGATAGGGCACCAGCGACCCCAGTGACCCAAAAAGGAAGAAGCGGGTGGACTTCACCAAAAATACATTAAAAATGAAAACACAGAACAAAAATAAATGTGTGGCTGATTTTTACCCAAATTATGAAACAAGGGTGACAAATGCTACATCCATTTATTTATGATTGATGCCAGAATGTGAGCCATACTTGATTTTTCTTTGAAAATGCAGTATTTTCACACTGCTGCTTGCTGTATTTTCTGCAAAGGACAATAAAATCTGCATTCACATCATATGAATTAGATTGCTGTCAGTTCCAGACAATAACACTTTCATTTGATTAATAATCTGTCAATTCAGTGTTTGACAGATGAATATCTATCATCGCAGGTACATAAAAATGGACTTTGTAAAGCGTGACAACATTAAAGAAAGCTACAGCTGCAGTATTTTTGATGTGCTTCCCCACTGAATGTCTTCTTTGTCATCAAACGCAAAGTAAAAAATAAAAATACCTTCCATCTCCAGTTAATGGTGGATCTCGTCACATTTAGCATAGAAATAAAAATGTGAGCCGTTCATTGTTATATATTGAGGGAGACCAATCTTTTATGACTGCAGTAAATAAAAGAGTTCACTATTTGACTCTGGTTTGAGAAAGCATCATGCTACCAAAGTACAGACTTTATCTTTTTTACACTGCAGCAGGCAATATAGAACCATTAACAGCCTCCTATCAATTTTTATGTGGAAGTGGCTGTTGCGTTGTCCATACAGCCATCATGATGTCTCAAACTAGCATCAGCACTAAAAATTTTTACAACTCTTCAGTGGGCTTGGCCGGGTAATGGTAGTGGCCTTTATTATGAGCTCCTCTGCTGGCTGAGAGAGCCTGCCTTGGGAGCTGGGCTCACCAAGGAGCTCTGGGCGGGCAGGAAAATCTGAGATTCTTCCAGAAGTGCCTGTTCCAGGCTTTAGAATACTGTCATCACAGGAAGGACTAACAACAAAGAAGGAAGGTACCACGGGAAATGAAGAAAGAAAAGCTGATTTACAACTTATTCAAAACATACCGTACTCTGGAAAAATTGTGACTTGCTCTTTGGTTCTCTGCGTTTATAAAGAGAACGTTATACTTAATGGATTATGCATACTAATGATAAACAACAGTACTTCTCTATGTCCTAAAATCAGGTGACTCTAATGAGCAATATGTGTATATGTGCTGTCTGAGAGACGGATGGAGCTAAGAGGGCCGAGTGCCCCATAATGAAGCCTGCTCATTTACCTAATGGCTAAGAACATTGCCTGCACTGATAGTGGCCAGGCTAGGGCCTGTGCTGGTAATGGATGGAGAACAGTTAATGACGCTTCTTGTGCTCTCCCCAACTGCTGCCTGCATGTTGACCAGTCTGCTAAAAAACCAACAGGGGCACATCAAAACGAAGCTACTAGCGAAAGAATGTGAGCGCTCCCAAGCCCATTTGCTTGCTCACTGATGATGCAAATGCACTGAACATTTAGGCTCATTAAGTTTAAATTAGTCAAGAGAGTGCAAACAATAACCACTAAGTGTGCTTTTAAAAATGCCCATACCAGTTAGGACAGTAAAATACAAATGGTTTTGACCAAATCTAAAGTTCAAAAATCAATTTTCTGAAATGAGGAGAAATAATTCACAGCAAACAGTACGCCATGTTTTCGAGATGAGTGTTTCACTGGACAGGACTCGAACAGGAGAACACAAATAAACCTTAATGTGTTGGTGTAAGATATTCAAGTGGTTAGGAGCTGTGTGTGTAAGAAAATATATATATTTTTTAATATATTTTTCGAGGCGGTGCCAAATGCTAGATCCTGACAAGCAGAGGGAGTAATCTTATCCACAACTAGGTGCAATGGCAGAACCGGGGGGTGGCCAATGGTGGCCTTAGCCAACATAAATTAATCTTCAGCCACCCCAATCATTTGAGGCAACTAAACTTTTAAGCTATAAAAAAAAAATAGAAAGCAAAATTTCCTCTAATGGTCAGTGTGATCCATTTACACATATGGCGGTGGCCACCTTGGATTTTGACAGATCACAAATTTTTCATAGTGACCCTTTTTACACCTAGATGATGTTACAAACCAAAATGGAAGTCGGCGTATTGCTTATTTTTTAAGTCATCCAGCTCACAAGGTTTATACGTTGGCAACCATCTTGGATTTTGACGCAGCAACCCCATTTTTGATAGGAATCTTCTTGCGCTTAGTTGCAGCCACACAGCAAAATGGAAGAAGGTATCTTACATTCAAGTTATCCAGTTCACAAGTTGGACAGATAAGAGGGACTGTATTTCCAATTCCCCTCCGCTCCACGATTGTAAACGACCAAGGGGTTACTACTGGTACCTTCAAATATGTGGCTTTATAATCTGCCATCATACAGTACTTTAGATTGCTTTTTGTCTAAATACTATTTTCTAGTGTTAACCCTACTCCTGCTCTTTGGCCTTTAAATTTTGTCACAAGAGGGAGTGGCTAAATTATAAGACAATGGAATTGGAAACCTGAAACTTGAGCCGGAAAAGGGTAGCATGCCCTCTCCGGGTCGGGGAGGAGGTCCTGCCCCAAGTGGAGGAGTTTAAGTATCTCGGGATCTTGTTCACGAATGAGGGAAAACTGGAGCGTGAGATCGATAGGCGGATAGGTGCAGCGTCCGCAGTGAAGCGGGCGCTGTACCGGTCTGTCGTGGTGAAGAGAGAGCTGAGTCAAAAGGCAAAGCTCTCAATTTACCGATCGATCTACGTTCCCACCCTCATCTATGGTCATGAGCTTTGGGTTATGACCGAAAGAACAAGATCTCGGATACAAGCGGCTGAAATGAGTTTTCTCCGCAGGGTGTCTGGACTCTCCCTTAGAGATAGGGTGAGAAGCTCAGTCATCCGGGAGGGACTCGGAGTAGAGCCGCTGCTTCTCCACATCGAGAGGAGCCAGTTGAGGTGGCTCGGGCATCTGGTTAGGATGCCTCCTGGACGCCTCCCTGGTGAGGTGTTCCGGGCATGTCCCACCGGGAGGAGACCCAGAGGAAGACCCAGGACGCGCTGGAGGGACTATGTTTCTCGGCTGGCCTGGGAACGCCTTGGGATTCCCCCGGAGGAGCTGCTCCAAGTGGCTGGGGAGAGGGAAGTCTGGGCCTCCCTACTTAGGCTGCTACCCCCGCGACCCGACCCCGGATAAGCGGAAGAAGATGGATGGATGGATGGATGGATGAATTGGAAACCCTGAAACAAAAAACTTGGGGAAAAAAGCTTTGTTTTCCAAATATCACAAAACGAATGTTCAGGATTTGCAGTGTTAAAGTAATAATTTGTCAAGTAGTTATCGTAACTAACATGAATGGGTTAATGAAGCAGGAGATCTTGTGTACTATCTGCTGCAGTAGTGAGTGAAATGTTGTTCTGCTTCGTCTTGCCTCCCCTGCATCTTGCTGCCTTCATATCTGA
Source organism: Garcialebias charrua (assembly GCA_038048925.1). NCBI lineage: Eukaryota > Metazoa > Chordata > Actinopteri > Cyprinodontiformes > Rivulidae > Garcialebias > Garcialebias charrua. The sequence goes on along the minus strand of JBBPBX010032412.1, from coordinate 6,146 downwards.
AACACAGCTGAGCTACCCATCAGTGCCAACAATGAGCAGCTTGATGCGTGTTGCCTTTCTTGTGCCAGGTAGTGTAAAATATAAGCCGTCCATTGAACGCCAACTGAGCTAAATGCAGCCTGCTTGCTACAGGACTAAAGTTCTGCATGGCTAAATCATATAACTCAACCCTCTTTGTACATGTTACAGTCAGATGCTGCAACAGTGGCAGGAGCTGCCATCATGCTCTCCAGGACAAAAGTCAGACCTTCATATTGTGTTTCTGCACATCCTTTCTGTGCTTCTCACAGCTGAACAATTTCAAACGTTTTATTGTTGTGGCCATTCCAGCTCCCACAACACAAAGCCTAACAGAACACATTACAACACACCCAGAGGGACATAGACAGCATTTTGGGCTAAATTGTACTTGTATCTTTTCACATAGGAAATACTTGTTAACTTGTGTATTGTTTAGTCAAAATACAGCAAAAATGTTTTTAAGGTAATAACTTGGCAACAGCTGCCAACGCCTGGAAGATTTGATCCGTTTTAGGAAAACTTCCGACAGCACGGAGGGAATGTTAAATAAGTTATTGATTATGCATTGTGGGGCGGATGCATTCATAATTAAAAAAGGAAGCCTTGAAGTACCTATTGATAAGGAAATAACTAACAAAACACTTCAAATAGTCTGTTCTAACCACTAAACTGCTCTCCAAGGAAGAGCAATTTAGTCTTTATCCTGCATTCGATTTTTACCAGGAGCTGTGTTGGAATTCCTACAACACAAACTTCATTAGTTTATACGCAGACAGTAACGCCAAAAATACACCACACGCGTTGCAGCTCCGCCCCGCTCCGGTCCGACCTCCGCAGCAAATACGCACCCATTATAATCAATGAGATAAAGTACACTGGCTCCGCACGGCGGCGGCGAGCTGCGGAGAGCGGACGGCAGTCCGTCAAAATTAGAAATTTTTCTATTTCTGCCGGATGACGGAGCTGTGCCGGAGTCAACTTTTGAAGATTACGTCGCACCAACAGGAAAAGGAACGAGCACAACTTCCGTATTTACAAAATAAAATCACCACGGGCGGACTAATCCTAGCTCTATACGGATTTATTTGTACAAAAATGCTGTCAAACTATCATTTATGACTATTCTATGACTAAACTATTATATTTATGACTATGACTACGCCTACAAACGCAATACAAGAAATAAATAAATAAAAACGTATTTTATTCTGAAATGTAAACATCACTTCCTGTTGCTCAAACCATGTAGCTTATTTACGAGAGAAGATCAAGGCAGCAGTCTCTCTACAGTTGTTCTCCTTCTTCCACCGAATGAATTGTTTTGTTCTGACTTCACTTGATTTATCGCGCGATCTCGCACGTGTCTCGGAGCAGCGCATCTATTCGGACCTGAGCTGAGCGCAGGTAATGGAAATTGGACTCGCTCAGCTGCGACCTGCGGAGCGGGGCGGAGCGGAGCCGCGTGTAGTGTATTTTTGGCGTAAGACAATAACATTTCTGTAAAGACTGTATAGTAGCCATCTACCTTTTTGATGGCTTCATAAACAGCTTGAAAAGCTGGCTGCTTGTCATTGTGATAAACTCCTCTGTTCCCATGGAGAATAAAGACACCTTCTTGTTCAGCCTGTTGACAGTTGCTGCCATAGACACAGTGGTCTGGACGGTAGTTCCACTGGCAGGGGAACACATACAGGCTTTCTATAACAAAACAAAGAAATAAAGAAAATATTATAGTTATAAATAACTAGACTTATTCAATATAAATCTACTGTCATCCTTATGTTATATTAAATGTCTAAAACAAAACATCTTTAAGAAATATTATGTTTTGCATTCTAAGCAAAGGGAACATATAATTATTGTAAATATTGAGGTAGCACCTACCTGGGTTATGATAAAATATGATGTTAAGAAGGTCCTGGTCTCCCCAGGTAATATTGAGTTTGTACTTTTGAAGAAGAGGCATCAACATTTCCTCCCACTTCAGTGGAAAAGCTGCCATATCGTTCTGGAGGTAGGGAACACAGCAACGCACTGGTGTCATTTTAAATTTAAAAATATCATAAATCTGGCATTGTAGTGGATAAATCTTTCAATAAACAATTTACATCCATTCAAAGGAAGCTGTTTGGTAAACATCTGAGCGTGTAAGATTTTAAAAGGAATTACAAGAGTGACCTCAACTGGTCAATTATAGTAATGCAGTAAAGCAGCTCCAATTTTTCTATTAAAGGTTTATTTAGTTGTCATTGTTTCTCAAGCTGCTTTCCTCAATAACAAGGTGTAATGGCTGCAACTGTTAATATCTAATACTTCTTAACAGTTATGCAAGTTTTAAACCCACAAGCATGTACTTTATCTTTGAGGTTGACAAAGAACCATAAAAAGTCGCAGTCAACTTTGCACAATAAAAGGAAACACACCCTGCAGATACAGTATCAGAAACACAAGATTGTGGTTCTCACGCATTTTAAAGACTTTTACCTCAAAGAACGTTTTCCTGATCCTTGTCATGTTCATGAGCATGACCCCTGAGTTAATGCCCGTCTTGCCATAGTAAGGGTGGCGCGCAAAACGGTTGTACCATCCAATCCGAGGCTCCTCGTGCTCTGGGGCCATGGCAGCCAAGTGCTTTGTGTTGAAATGAGAAAGCAGGGCGTAGATGTTTTCTACTGGCTGCAAAAAAAGAATGTCTGTGTCCACATAAAGCAAGGAGTCCACTTCCTTTAGAATTAGCTGCAAAAAAGAAAATACAGATACATTAGCATCTTTTGAATAAGATTGAAAGTCATATTGTTGAATGACTTGGGACCTACTGGGAGGAAGAGCCTCTGAGACGCACACGGCTTGAAGAGCTTCTTCCACTCGTTCGCATTCTCCTTGGGAAAAGTGATTGGATAGATGGTGAAGGTGAATTTTCCTTGAAATGTTCGCGGCCACAATTCCAGCTGGAATAAAAGACAAACGGAAAACACCAAAGTTCATGCTCAGTAATCCAGGTACAAATCCAACAATGTTCAGTTAGATTATCTGGACGGTGTCTTTTTTGCTGAGACGGAAACAGAAAACCTTTGTTGTAATCCATATATTCAATTTTGACATTTACTTTTGTTTTGGTAAAGATATTGAACAGTTATTTGAGTTGATGACGACAGAATTTGTTAAAATTCAAAATTGGTTTAAACTAAATAAATTATCGTTGAATTTAGATAAAACCCAGTATATGATATTCAGTAAAAAAAAAGAAAACTGTTAATGTTCCATTTATGATTGATAGTGCTGAAATCTGTCGTGTCAATGATGTGAAGTTTTTGGGCGTTATTATTGATGATAAATTGACGTGGAAGAATCACATAAATTCTGTTAGGACAAAGATGGCTAAGTCCATTGCTGTATTATACAGAGTCAGGGACTTGTTGAATGACAGAGCCCTGTATTTGTTGTATAATACAATTATTGTTCCACATTTGATTTACTGCATTGTTGTTTGGGGGAAAGCTTGTAAAACATTTACAGAGCCTATTTTTTTGCTACAAAAAAGAGCTGTTAGAATAATTACAGGAAAACATTATTGTCACCCTTCTAACACCTTATTTGATCAATTGAAATTGTTGAAGTTCCAGGACTTGGTGGATTATAATATTTTGTTAGTTATGTATAGAGCTCATAAAAATCAACTGCCTGTAAATATCCAAATGCATTTTGTTAAACGGCGAAGCTGTTATAATCTTAAGGGAATAGAAGTATTTATTAAACCACAATACAGAACCAGTTTAAAGGGTCGGTCAACCTCAATTCAAGGAATTGGCTTATGGAATGTCTTGGAGACTGAAGTCAAAAATGCAGCAACAATGATTACATTTAAGAAAATGATAAAAAGTGGACTATTGCAAAGATATAAATGAAATACAGTTGTGTATGTTGCTTTGTAGTTCGATATTTTTTTGGCAAATTGTTTCTTGTTTTTTATTGGTTAAAGTTGATTGTTGTTTGATTTGATGGATTGTAAGAGGGGGCAGTTAAAATAAGATTTTTTCTTCTTACTGCCACCCTTCATTTTATTTATGTGTTGTATATTTATTTGATGTGAAATGTTGTATTTTTTTATATATATATAAAATGAATGAATAAACTAAACTAAACTTAATGATTAATAAATTATTGTGTATGCTAAATAAGAATATTTGTGTTGGGGCAAAAATGTTACAAAACATAATAAATTAAGTGAACAATCAAAAATCATGTGAAAGCATGAGAAATGTTTTTTTTGTTTGGCACATGTCTTGTGCTGCCTCCGTCATGTTGGTGGTAAACAGCAAAAAGTGTCAAAGGCAAATCACTGCACAAGGAAAAACAATTTCCAGAAAAGTTGAGAAACTATCAAAAATTCCAGTAGCTATGTAAATTTGGGATAGCTTTAATTGAAGTAAACACTGATTGATTGATTGATTGATTGATTGATTGATTGATTGATTGATTTTTCAATCCAATTTTTGTATTTTTGTTTTCCACCGTTCACAAATGAGCATCTTAAACCAGTTAAAAGGCCAGCGCAGCCATTTGGAACGGGATGCTTTAACAGCAGGGATTTTTCATTCAACCATTTTTATACAGGCTATCCTCGTTGAGCCACGGGGACTCATTTACAAGAGGGACCTGTCTCACTCACACCCAGGGTCAATTTAGAGTTACCAATCAACCTAACATGCATGTTTTTGGACTGTGGGAGGAAACCGGAGCACCCGGAGAAAACCCACGCATGCACGGAGAGAACATGCAAACTCCACCCAGAAAGGCCCCCGGACCGGGATTTGAACCGGGGACCTGCTCGCTGAGAGGCAGCAGCTCTACCAGTTGTGCCACCGTGCTGCCAAAAAAAGCATGATGATGATGATTTTTTTTTAGCACAACACTGGCAAACTCCAAAGGAAGGTGACCAAAATGTTGCATCAACTTTTAAAACAACAATGTCAGAGCTACGAGGGAAACTGTTTAAACCATAATTATGTTCGTTCAGTTATTTTCCTTCAAAGACCGTGCAAGGTGCAGTATTTGTTGTACACGTGTTGTAGTTGCTCACAAAGCTGATGTTGAAAACGACAGCAGATAAACTGTAAGAAGCACGATGAGATCTGACGTAAATAAAGTTTCTTCAAAGTGAAAGAAACTAGCTGCATGGAAGAATGAAACATGTTCAGCTACCTTGATGTTTTAACAATGGGCACTGGGCAATTATGAACCCCAATTAACCAACCAAAAGTTTGAATCCTAATTTTTTTTAATAGCCTATATGCCACAGGCTTCCGTTCCAGTACTCTCGCAGTCATTACCCAGACGGCACACTTCCGGTTAGCGGGAAAGACACGAACATAAATGACTAAATACAATTAATAAAACATCTGCATACACACCAATAATAACTCCATACACATATAAACCCATATGAAATTATGGCGACGTTCCCCCTACGGATAGCCGCAATAAATCTTCGCCAAAACCCCCCTCGGAACAGCAGTACCCACCGGTGGGCGGACACAACGGTACTCACTTGTAGTGCCGGTAGCTCGCAGCCGCTTCCCATTTCGAGTCATTGTCATGGTCTGCTACTAAGAGCTAACGCTAGCAACAACGGCAGTGGATGGGAACCGGAAGTGGCGGATGTGGGCGGCATTTTACCGGAAGTACGTCACGACCCCCCGTGGCATAGTCTATTGGGGCAGCTGTGGATGAGTGGTTAGAGCAGCCATCCTCCAATGGGAGAGTTGGGAGTTTGATTCCACCAGCAGTCACTGAGCAAGACACTGAACCCCTCATTGCTTCTAATGTGTGCCCCATCGGTGAATGAATGTGATCTAAAGCTCTGATAAGGCTTGATAGAGATGTAGTAGAGTGCTGTATGAATGTTTGTGTGAAGTTAGGAGTGTGGAAAAACATCAATTTTTTAAAGAATCTAGAGTCTTTGTCCTGGCGATTCTGAATCCATTCTAAAAGCTCATAAATCGATTTACGGTAAAAACATGTTTAATTTTATAATTTTTCCGCTCCTACTCCTGAGCGTACTGCATACAGGTAGTCCCCGAATTACGAGCGCTCTGATCTACGAGGTTCCAGACTTACGAGCTGGC
>JBBPBX010032411.1:0-18120 GCA_038048925.1 Garcialebias charrua | reverse complement strand
CCCATTGCTTGCTTTCTTAACACTAGTGAATGGAAACTAAGGTTTAATGACTGCTGGAAAAGAGAGGAAGGAATACGCTCTACGGTATGAGATGTGATGATTGTTGCTCTCATTACGTCTTGTGTCATGGCTCTGAAGTTTATAACCATACTTTGTACCACTTGATTCGTCCAGTCCAAAAAACATAAACTTACCCATGCTGTGCAGACAATTACACTTCATTTGACTGAAGAGTTTATAAATTCACTATGAGAACCTTGTGACCTCAGAGACTCTTTGTTTGTGTCTGTTTTGTGCTCAGGCACTGCCCCCAAATACCTCATATCCACAATTCCCCCAAATAGAAGAAAAGGAGCAGGAAAAAAGTGGAACAAGGTAGGATGAGAGTTGTGGTTGAAAGACTGAAGGAGATACTGTAGACAGCTCCGCATTGGGAAGCAGCGTAGTTCAGCTACGCTATCAGTATTTACCAAAGCACCTGTTTTAACGTTGTCTCTCCGTTTAACAACGGCAGCTGGTACTTTGCATTTTTATCGCTGGTAATGAATTAGGTTGGGAAGATGAATGGTGTTTTGCATGGGTGCATGATAAAGAGATCCCAGCGTGTGACGCTAAGATAAGGGCCTGACGGATTGCCGCTCTCCTCGGGCAAAGTCAACAAAACTAGCTGTAGGATCTCTGAACTTGCAGCTTTTTTTGGACTAAAATAAACTCAAACTAAATATTCTAGGGATTTGTTGTTTATCAAATAAGTAGAGGTTTTAAAGCCAGTTGGTTTCAGGGCAGCACTTGTTTATATCTCTCCTCTGTTAATTCTGCTTCAGCATGACATGCTCTCCGAGAGGTCACTGCACAAATAAACTTCCCTACATTTCCTATTTTGGCTCGCTCTATGGATACAGCAGCTCAAAACATAAATGATAAACAACATCTGCTAATGCAAAGGGTAGTAGAGAAAAATAAGCTAGGTGGGATAGTGACGGGGGGGACAGCAGCATGATTTACGGACACCTTTGAGGGGAGCTCATTGAAGCCTCAGTGATGCATTCAGAGTCGAGACGTTCTCCTGGCGTAATGGTGAGGGTGAGCAACATTTGAGGTCACTAATCTTTTCACATTTATATAAATTCAAAAACTGCGCAAACTCACCAGTGTGCGTTTGGTTAGCTATAGCGGGAAATGTGCTGTAATGACTTCCAAGGTGAACGTTATTTACCAGTAGTCAAAGTATTTGAAGGTCAAAGCAGAGCAAAAAAAATAAAAAGAGATGCTCCATCTCCACCCATCCTTTATCTTCACCCACTTCTTCCTGTTTTGGGTCACGAGGGTCACTGGTGCCCATGTCCAGCAGTCACTGTGCAAGAGGCGGGGGTCACCTTGGACAGGTCCCAAGTTCACCACAGGGACACAGAGACAAACAATCACTCTCTCACTCACACCTAAGGACAATTTAAAGTTACCAATCAATCTAACATGGATTGATAACATAATCAAATTAGGGATGTAACGATACATAAAACTCTCGAGACAAGACAAATTACAGAGTTTGCGAGAACGAGACGAGATTTTTGCATCGTGCTAGTGTTAGCAGCGGTGTACGGTAAAAATTTCTTGCAGTGCTTACATATTGTCCGTGTCTTGTTTGTTGCTCTTTCGCCATTTATCGTTTCTATTGGAAATCCAAAATGCTGCCAAACAAATGATTTAAAAGTAGTTGGGGCGTCTTCTATAGCAACTTCATCCGGCGAAGCCATGCTGTCCGTGACGCTGACTTGCTAGGGGCTCTGCTAGCATTAGCGAGACAACGTTACCTCTCAACGAGAGATATCGCGGGAGTTTAATATCACGAGATTTCGGACAACGAGATCTCGTTACACCCCTAATAATCATTGATAAAAAGACAGGAGAAAGAACTGGAAGTAGCAGAAATGAAGATGCTGAGGTTCTCCTTAGGAGTGACAAGGATGGATAAGATCAGGAATGAGATCATCAGAGGTACAGCACATGTTGAACAACTGGGAGATAAAGTTAGGGAGGCCAGACTGAGATGGTTTGGACATGTCCAGAGGAGGGACAGTGGGTATATTGGTAGAAGGATGTTAGAAATGCAGCTGCCAGGAAAAAGACACAGAGGGAGGCCAAAGAGGAGATATATGGATGCAGTTAGAGAGGACATGAAGGTAGTTGGAGTGAGGACAGAGGATGCAGAGGACAGAGTGAGTTGGAGGAGGATGACTTGCTGTGGCGACCCCTGAAAAGGGAGGAGCCGAAAGAAGAAGAAGAATCAATCTAACATGCATGTTTTTGGTCCATGGGAGGAAACTGGAGTACCAGGAGAAAACAAACGCATGCACAAAGAGAACATGCAGACTCCACCCAGAAAGGTCCCCGGACCAGGATTTGAACCAACCTGCTCGCCGAGAGTCAGCAGCTCTACCAACTGTGCCACCGTGTTGCATCTCTGCTTTACAAAACTAGGTCGTATGAGATCTAATCCTGGATTATTCCTGCTTTTTTGCATCGGTAGGCAAAATTATAAAATTAAATATAATTAAATATATTGTATCTCTAGAAGACTATAAGCAAAAACAGATTTTTATTCTTTCCGTTTAAATCTCTCCATCCACTGATTACGGTGATGCTTAAATAGGCCAAGCTTTCACCCGCTGGGCTGAAGGCTCTTGAGTCTGGTTTCGATTAATCATCCATGCATCATCTTTTATTTGTTGTTGCCAAGATCTTACCACTTTGTTTAAAACTTGTTTCCTAAATCCATCACTTATCAGCGCTGTCATCTTAGCAACCAAAAAGCCCAGGGATCATTTCTATAAAAAGTAAATACACTCGACAGGAAGTCCCCACAAAGAGACTCTGTGTGTGTATATGTGTGTGTATATATGTGTGTGTGTGTGCTTTCAGTGCACAAGTCACTCAACTCTCAGTTTGACTGCTGTTTATTTTTTGTTCAATCCCTCTGCCATGTGTGTACCATCCACGCACGTATGTGTTTAAATTTTTTGTTTCAGATTACCTTGTAGGGACCAATTTTACAAAAAAAATCATGCATTGTGAGACCAACTGCTCTTTATGGGGACCAAAGCCGGGTCCACATACGGAGAAGTCTTGTTGTGGGGTTGGGGGTTAGGTTTAGGACTAAGGTGTGAATTGCGAATGGGTTAGGGTTAAAGGCCCCAATATACCTGTTTCTTTTGCCTCACGCCGCTCCGCGCCGTGGGAGCGCCGCGGCAAAAGCCTTTGATCACGGGCGTGAACGCGCCAAGGTCAGATTTTACTACGCCTACGCGCGCGTTGATAAACTGCCTCGCGTTTCAGCACATGACCAATCAGCGACCTCAATTTGTCCTGTTGCCTGCACTCCAGAGAGCTGCGCCTGCACAGAGTATAAAAGGGCTGCCGGTGCGCAGCACACGCGAGTCCAGCGGCGTGAGGCAAAAGAAACAGGTATATTGGGGGCTTAAGGCCCCAGTATAGCTCTGCGTTCGTTCTCGCGTTAATGTTCTGATTGGTCATTTGCTGACACGCCTACTGAATTGATTGACAGGTCGGGTGGGAAAAAAAAGGCACGAGCTGCAGCCGCAGCGGTGTTCTGTGTTTATATGTTAATAAAAAAGTTCTAAAAAATAAAATAAAAACAGGGAGCACTGGTCCAGCACACCAGAACACCAGGAATTATGCAGAACCTCGCGCAGCCACGTTGGACCTGAGTTTAATTCGCTCGTGACAAATTCATTCATTTCTCATCATTTCAGTCATGGAGTCAGCGGAGGAGGAAGTGATCACTTGACTTTTGGCAAAAAAACAAAAGAAAAGGCCAGATCAGGGATGAAGAAGGGGAATTTAATATATTTGTGTCACATACAAAACAGTCCGGCGCCGGGCAGTTTATTGTGCGACAACGCGTTCACGGTCGTAAAATTTGAGCTTGGCGCGTTCGTGCCCGCGTTCAAATGCTTGTGCCTCTGCGTTCGAACGGCGTCGAGCGGCGTTCGAACGAATGCAGAGCTATACTGGGGCCCTTATAGACTGGCCCTTGCCTTCCTACGCAGCTCAGCTCAATTCTATTTTCCCTTCACTGCTCCGTCTGGGACTTCTCCCATTGAGAAGGATTTCGCTGGCAGATTTTTGGCCGGAGCAATCAGAGAACAGAAGGGGCGGAGTTTTGAACAACGTCGATTTCATGCGCAGTTTGCCCTGCTTAAAACCGCTGCCACAGAAGCGAGCCGGCAAGAAGGAATTTACAAGAAAACAAGGTAAAAACTATTATTTCTTTGCTGAGGAAAAATATATTTCTTAGCTGACGTTATAGCACAAGGGTTCCTGAGCTTAACCGTTCCTTAATCAATTCACAAAATGGTCAAATCTGCTGGATTTAAATTGTTTCGGTTTGACTTTTTCCAAACAGCCTCGGGGGCGCTACGAAAATAAATTATAAAAAATCGAATTTTATCTCAAATGTTTCATCCAGGCCAACAGTTAGTAAATTAAAGCCATATAATGTATACACACTGGTAGCAGAAAAAATATCCACAGAGTGGTTTCTGAGCTGTTTATCTGAACAGTTAGCCTGGCCCTCGCCTTCCTACGCAGCTCCGCGCAACATACGTCACGGCCAAACGTTAACGATTGGGTAACCTCAGCAGAGGCCACGCCTCCAGCAAGAATCGGTTCTCTATAGTAGAAAGTCCAGACCCTAGTTCGAAGCAAAGTGAAGGACAAGGGTCTGGTTTTAACCAGGCTAGGGCCCTTAGGCTATTGAAGTCAATGCAAAGTCCCCTAAAAGTCAGAGTCAGAGAGTCTTTATTGTCATTTGCACCGCATGTGACATGTGATGAAAACGAGATTATGTACACAGGGTCCCAGTTACATCCAACAACAAATGCAAGAGAAAAAAAGAAAAAGAACAGTAATAACATCTAGGATTAACTAAGAAAAACATCAACTAGTAATACACTAAGCCCTAATGTAGTAGAAAAACATCATTATAAACAGCAGCACGAACATGAGTCTGTATGAGCAGATGGTCACAAATGAACACAGCAACAAGAAAACAGATCAGCATCAGCATGATGTGATATTTTGCAGTGTTTATTCTTATTTATTTATTCATGAGTCTAACAGCCTCAGGGTAGAAGCTGTTCCTCAGTCTAGTGGTTCTACATTTGATGCTCCTCAACCTCCGTCCTGAGGGGAGTGGGGCAAAGAGTGAGTGTGCTGGGTGAGTGAGGTCTTTCATGATGCAGGTGGCTCTTTTCCTGCATCTGGAGGTGTAAATGTCTGTGATGGTGGGGAGACTGACTCCAACAGACTTCTGTGCAGCCTTCACCACTCTCTGTAGAGCTTTCCTCTCTGCAACTGTGCAGCCTCCATGCCACACGTTGATGCTGGAGCACAGGATGCTCTCCACTGCACACCTGTAGAAGGAGGTGAGGACTGGGCTGCTCAGACCAGCTCGTCTCAGCCGTCTTGAGGAGACGAGCTGGTCTAAAAGTATGTTTACAAGAAGGTGCGCACATGCAGGTGTGGGCTTGCAATCTTTGACCACTTCTACAACTGTCTGTAAGTGCCTCTGTCTCCATGATGTGGTCTTTCTATGGGACGGCATCTGTGTGTTTAGACATAATAAGCCTGTTTTTCATTGTGACTGTGTTCGTTTGTGTGCGAGCGTGCATGTGTGTGTGTGAGACCGTCGTTTTGAGAAGTCCCAGAGCTGGCTCTGTTTGGGGTAGCAGGAAGAAGCTCAGTGTGAATGCATAATGTCTTAGACGTTGTTATCAACCCCATGCTGGTGGAAGGGGTCATTGCCCAAGCAGGAAATGAACGTGCAGAGTAAAGGAAGAAGACACAATGTTTTGATGACAGGAAAATGCTTCAGAAGGATGCTGCACAGGTCAAACCACACAAACACATCTATTTTAGGATCTTTAGCTTTTGCACTGTGGACATTTACAGTTTGATTATTTAAAGTACACAACAGTATGCTCTACTGTTAAACTGTAAATTTAAAACAAACACGTTTTCATGTTGCTACGACGTCCCCAATAAACCTCCGGGCTGTGTCCTCAGTCAGGGTTGTGCAGGATAAAATGAGAGCTAAACATCACCACTAAAGGTTTATAGTCCTGGGCGCTGAGGACGCTGTTTATTAGTAGCCATAGAGATGATTGGGGAAGGGAAAAATCCACTACATGTACTGGAAATGACTTCTGAGATGTTCATCCGAACGGATCTGTGGCAGGTCCTCCTGAATTTTCCGAACCCCGCGTAATGCTCGCTCACATGTAAACTCATTTTCTCTGGGGATTTTGATCTGCTGTGATTGCAAAAGATAATTTGCGCAGCAAGGTTGAGGAGTAATTTTACAGTGTGTAATATCAAAGAAAGGTCTCTGCACACATGAAGGGAAGCATCCACCTCCTGCCTATAATAACATGCTGAACATTCATATTTAGGGATAATGGTCTGTGCGTTGAATGGAAAAAAAAAGAGTTGCCTGGGCATTAATCCAAGAGTAAGGTGCCACCACAAGCTGCAAGTCTGAATAAGTTACAAACAACTGCTTACAGTTTTGGTTGTATATTGCTCAAGTGTGCCAGAATGCTGACTGTGCATCTGGTAAAACCTTCGTCTGGTTCTTTATTGTCAGGCTGTCTTATGTTGAGTCAGCGACATTAGCTCACCTGGGAATATCTAGGAATCTGCAAGAGCCAATTTGTGTCAGTGAGCACACAGTGAGTTGACTGGACTCACAAGAACTGCGGGTGAAACCAAGTGGAAAAAAGGATTTAGAAATTAAGCTCAGCTCGAGTCTTCTGAACAAAGATCCTGTGTATTATCTAGAGGTGGAAAGAGTACTGAAAATTTGTACTCAAATACAAGTACTGTTCAGTGCTTAAATTGTACTCAATTGCAAGTAAAAATGCTGGTGTTATAAAAATACTTAAGTAAAAGTACCTGTAGAAAGTACTGTTCTCAAAACTACAAAGTACTGTTCTCAAAACTACTCAGAGTATTAATTACATTTTAACCAATTGATGTTTTATTGTGTTGTCAATAGAAGGCATTGAGTTTGATTTACTGTATAGTAGCTACATTCAAAGCACATTTCTCTGGCGAACAATGAAGTATAGAAAAGTTATACTAAGGCCCTTTTTTTACTCATAAAAGTACAAGTACCCAAAAAAAATCTACTTAACTATAGTAATATGAGTATTTGTAATCCATTACTTCCACCCCTGGTATTATCCCACTACCATACCTCCAAACTCCTAATACGGACATGCCTGCTCTTTGACTGACCTTTACTTGTGCACAATAAGGAATGCAATAATACGCTAAGAAAAAGTTCAGTTTATGTGCAGCCCTCCTTTCTAAGGACCTAAATTGGCTTAGCTAAGCTAAGGAATGCATTATGTCACATTTATTTTATTCTCTCATCAAGCATTGACAACAAGGTCAAAGCATCTCCAGGCTCTTCTGTTTGCACGTCAAAAGGCACGTGCCTCCAGGATCGTGTAACAAGAGGGAATTTTCCATATTCACCTCTGAGTTTTGTGGTTAGCTTGGCTTTTTGGAACAGTCGACTTGAGAAATAGTTGTTAAATCTGCCAGCCAGTGAAGAAAAAAAAAATAATTTCTAATGTTATTGCATCAGCCTTATTGCATATGCCACTTTACCTCTATACCAATATCAACTACCTCATACATATACTGTACTGTGTATATTAACTTCATATGCTGCTTTGTCACTCTTTTACAAATGTCAATGCCAGAACCTTCATTTTATTTTATAGATATACTTTTTATACTTTTATACTACTATGCAAAAACTCAGGACAGTATTACACTTTTATTATTTCATTTTATGCTTATGTTTATTAAATGTTTAGTGTTTAGGGTTGGTGTAACTTTTCATACTTTTATACTTTTATACTACTATGTAGGGATGCACCGATAAATCGGCCGGCCGATCGATCGGCCCCGATTTCCTTAATTTGGGGAGATCGGTGATCGGCCGATCTTTAAATGAGAAGCCGATTTTATCCACCGATTTTATCCTGCCTCCGCAGGTCGGAAAATCATGAAAATTTAGGGTGCATTTTGACCTTTTAACACCTGAAAATCGGTATCGGCCAAAATCGGAATCGGCAGGTCAGACTTTCTAAAAATCGGTGATCGGTGATCGGCCGGAAAATTGAAATCGGTGCACCCCTACTACTATGCAAAAACTCAGGACAGTATTACACTTGTATTATTTCATTTTATGCTTATGTTTATTAAATGTTTTAGTGTTTTAGCGTTTAAATGGTTACTGTTGCACCGAGGGACTGAGAGAAATGCAATTTCAATCCTGTGTATGTCCTGTACATATTGCAGTTTTGACAATAAAGTTGACTTTGACCTTGATCAGAATTTCTGGGTGGACTTATGAGCACAACTTCCTCTCCTGGGGCTCACAAATCGAATCACCCAACTCGCTCAGATCTGAATGAAAAATGTGCCTGTTTTCATTTTTTATTTTTTTATTTCACGCATCCTTAAAAATAATTGACTAAAATGTGTGTAAGTCTACAAACCTGAGTAAAACAAAGCAGGTGTTAGAAAAGAGAGGGTGCTGCACTAAAACGTGCAGGGCTCACATTTCAAAAGGATTCCCCCTTTCTTTGGATCGCAAGATGAGAGGGACGGGGATGACAACAAATCACACAGATCTGCCGTGGAAAACTTTAGAGCAACGAGGTGACTCGGATTGATGGCTGTGTTTAGTCGAAGAGCAACAAAACACTAAATCTCTGCCGACCATAAAAAGCATCTTAAAGCAATCCTTTTTTAACTTTATTTATTCTAAACAGCCACCTCGGAGCTTGTAACTGCAGCTTACTGAAGGTTTTACTTTCGGTGATAAACTGATTTACGCATGTTTTTGAAATGTGGTTATTCATCAGACAAGTTGTTTTTGTATCCCTTAAAAGTCTTTTTTTATTCTTCATCCCATCGTTAGGTCCGAAGTTGATCGGAAGGATCAAACTGTCAAGAGCTTTTTGTTTGTTTGTCTTTCTAGTTTCAAAGATTTGCTCAATATTTTCTTACTCCAGCACCGTTTTTTCCCCTCTGCCATCCAAACAAATACCGACAAATACCAAAAAGGACAATAAATAAATAAAAATAAATAGAAAATGTTACTTGAATTCTCAAAGCAGTGACTTTCTGCAACCTCCACTGGCACACAGGAGTTAACTGCATAGTTTTCCCAATAGGAACCAGATGTGAAGCACTTATGCATGGCAGCATTCTTTTTTTTCAATGGAAGACAAATTTAGGCTAAAAATGTGCTTTCGTTGCCATCTCCTCATGGTGATAAAGACGTAAATATAGCGACATTTTAGCTCCAAACCTTCCCTCATGGTGGTTGAGGCAAAACTATATGCTTTACAGTAATTGCAACGTTATTGTTTGACGACGGTGGATCATTGTGGAACTCTGAGATGGGGACATTTGTGAAAAGGGAGAAACGATGACAGGAGACTGTTGTATTTGTTTATGTTTATGTTTATTAAATTTGTTCATTTTTTTACAAAAGAAACAATACAAGGCAATCTCATAATGATAGTGTACAAAATGTAAAAAAATGAAAGGTGGCAGAAAGAAGAATAAATCTTATTATATCTGCCCCTTATCTCCAACAATCAGATTAAACAACAGTAGTCAAACCATGTAAACAATAATAATCTTCAACCAACTTTTTCCAACAATCAGGTTAAACAATAATATTCTTCAACCAACAGTACAAAATGACTAATTCTTTTTAGTTTTCTAACTAATACTAATACAGTACAAAATGACTAACACTTTCTAATTTTCTAACTAATACAATACACATTACGTTATTTCACATATATTTTTTTAACATATTTGTTTTGATCATTTTTTTAAATGTAAACATTGACTTGGCATTTTTAACTACATTCTCCAAGCCATTCCATAATCTAATTCCCTGAATTGAGGTAGAACGTCCCTTCAAACTGGTTCTGAATTGTGGTTTTACAAACAACTCTGTTCCCTTAAGATTATAACAACTTTGTCTTTTAACAAAGTGCATTTGGATATTTAAAGGTAATGCATTATTTTGAGCTCTATACATAACTGATAAAATATTATAGTCTACCAAATCATGGAACTTCAGTAATTTTAGTTGATAAAATAATGTACTTGATGGATGACGGTAATGCTTTCTAGTGATAATTCTTACAGCTCTTTTCTGTAATACAAAAATAGGCTTTGTGATTGTTTTACACGCATTCCCCCAAACATCAATACAATAGATTAAGTGTGGAACAATGATATAAATAAATAAATAAATGTCACATTTTTGTCATCTGTGTACGTTTCCCATACTTGACAGACGAAATTGGCCTCTGCATTTAACCCAACCACCACCAATGATTGTGTTATACAACAAATACAGAGCTTTATCATTCAATAGGTCTCTGACTTTGTACAGTACTGCTATCGATTTAGCTATTTTTATTCTTACAGAATTTATGTGTTGTTTCCATGTCAGTTTGTCATCAATGATAACACCCAAAAACTTCACCTCATTCACTCTACAAATCTCAACATCCTCAATTTTGAGTGGAACATCGACAGTTTTCTTTCTATTACCGAATAACATGTAATTAGTTTTCTCTAGATTTAATGATAATTTATTTATTTTAAACCAAGTTTGTATCTTGACAAATTCTGTCTTTATCAATTCCAACATTTGTTCAATATCTTCACCTAAACAGAAAAAAGTGGTATCATCAGCAAAAAGTACACATTTAAGGAGTCCTGACACATTTACTAAGTCATTCACATATAAAATAAAAAGCTTAGGTCCAAGTACAGAGCCTTGGGGAACTCCACATGTGATATTACAGAGGTCAGATCTTACATCATTTATTTGTACAAATTGTTTCCTATCTTTTAAGTAGCTAGATACCCACTGTAATGCTGGTCCNATACAATAGATTAAGTGTGGAACAATGATTGTGTTATACAACAAATACAGAGCTTTATCATTCAATAGGTCTCTGACTTTGTACAGTACTGCTATCGATTTAGCTATTTTTATTCTTACAGAATTTATGTGTTGTTTCCATGTCAGTTTGTCATCAATGATAACACCCAAAAACTTCACCTCATTCACTCTACAAATCTCAACATCCTCAATTTTGAGTGGAACATCGACAGTTTTCTTTCTATTACCGAATAACATGTAATTAGTTTTCTCTAGATTTAATGATAATTTATTTATTTTAAACCAAGTTTGTATCTTGACAAATTCTGTCTTTATCAATTCCAACATTTGTTCAATATCTTCACCTAAACAGAAAAAAGTGGTATCATCAGCAAAAAGTACACATTTAAGGAGTCCTGACACATTTACTAAGTCATTCACATATAAAATAAAAAGCTTAGGTCCAAGTACAGAGCCTTGGGGAACTCCACATGTGATATTACAGAGGTCAGATCTTACATCATTTATTTGTACAAATTGTTTCCTATCTTTTAAGTAGCTAGATACCCACTGTAATGCTGGTCCTCTAATACCATATTTGCTTAGCTTTTCTAGGAGAATGGTGTGATCAATAGTATCGAATGCTTTTTTTAAATCAACAAAAATACTGATACAATATTGTTTTTGATCGACAGCAGTAGTTATTTGTTCCATTAATTCCATGAGAGCCATTGATGTAGAGTTTTTTGCTCTAAATCCATACTGACTATTGCTTAGAATATTTTGTTTATCTAAAAATTGGTCTAGTCTGTTTACAAATAGTTTTTCAAGAATTTTTGAAAACTGTGGTAATAAGGATATAGGTCTATAATTGTTGAATACACATTTATCACCATTTTTAAAAAGAGGAACGACCTTAGCTACTTTCATATTATCTGGAAATATTCCTGTTGAAAATGATAAGTTACATATGTAAGTGAACGGCTCAATAACATGGCTCATTATGTCCTTCACAAACATCATATCCATGTCCACCCAGTCTTTCGATCTTTTGTCTGTAAGATGTTTTACTACATTCATTATTTCCTCTTTGTTAGTTCCATTTAGAAAAATACTATTTGCACAACCTGTAATTGAGTGGGTCACATTTTTATCTACTTTAGGTATCTTAGCTGCAAGGCTTGATCCAACATTCACAAAATATTGATTAAATTCATTTACAATTTCATTTTCATCATGAATTTCATCGTCGTCTTTTACAAAATATTTTGAAATACCAGTTTTTGCTTTATGATTCTTCAGGACACTATTCATTACTCGCCATGTTGCTTTCATATCACCATTACTTTTGTCTAATAATTTACTATAATATTCTTTCTTATGTTTCCTTATAATCCCCACTAATTTATTTTTATACTTTTTATATTTTTCTTCAGCGCTCTGACTTCGCAATTTCAAGAAACATGAATACAAATAATTCTTTTTTTTACAAGCATTTCTCAACCCTTTTGTCATCCATGGTTGATCAATCGTATTTCTCTTTGTGTAATTTGTTTGCACACAGTTTTTTTCGTACAGAGCTTCCAGGATATTCATAAACTCATCATATGCTCTATTCGCATCATTGACATACACATTCTTCCAGTCTTGTTTATTTAGATCCTCTTTCAGTTTTTCTAAAACTTTTTTTGACGTGTTTATGATCTTTTTCTTCATTGCGACTGCTTTTGTGATGCTTTGATCATTTTTATAGATTGTGAAAACTGGTAAATGATCACTTAGATCGGTCGTTAAGATACCACTTATCACGTCCCCATTTGTTATATTTGTGAAAATATTATCAATTATTGTGGCACTATGAGTTGTAATTCTTGTTGGCTTTGATATCACTGGATACATATTTAAACTGTACATTGAGTTTATAAATGTGCTTATGTTATTTGAATCTGTTTTATTTCCCATATCAATGTTAAAGTCTCCACACAAAAAAACATTTTTATTAAAACTCTTCTCCATTTGCTCCAAGATTTTATCCGTGAATATTTCTATATTTGCTCCTGGTGATCTATAAACACAACTTATTATTATGTTTTTATCATTTTTGTTTATTATTTCTATCGTTATCATTTCCATAATGTTATCCACTGTTATTGACATTTCATTATTTAATTTACATATTATTTCATTATTGACAAACAGAGCGACTCCACCACCTCTTTTATTATTTCTGTTCATATGATATAATTCATACCCATCGATGTGAATATTACTTGTGTTATCATCATTGAGCCATGTCTCTGACAGCGCTATTATTGTAAAAGTTCTATTTAACTGTTTTAAGTAATCTGTTATTTTTGATATATTTGCATTTATACTTCTGCTATTAAAGTGAATAATAGAGAGAACTCCATTTGATATATTGATGTCATTAAACTGCTCTTCATTATAATATTCGCTATCTTTTATTATAGGGAAAAAATTTGCATCAATCATATTTTCAACATTATATATTTTAGGTTCTGAGTCTTCGTTTGTTGTCATGTTTTAATGTATTTGTTCATCTCACTGTATGTTTTATCCATTTGTAATTTTTCATCTCTTGAATTCATCCAGATCCGTCAGCTCTTTTATCATTTTTGGCTGAGACCCTTCCTTTGCTTTGATAAAGACGTATCCATTTCTTGTCCATGTTGAATGTATTATTTTTTTTTTGTTTTTTAACCACCTTGCTTCCTTTGCAATTTTTCCATTTTTTTTTGTAAGATGTTCATTTATGTAAACGTCTGTTCCACTCAGTTTTCTTCTATTTTGCATAACATAGTTTTTTGTATACCTGCTATAGAACTTGACGACTACTGACGGTTTGAATCGTGATGAGTTACTGGGCAGGATGTG
Source organism: Garcialebias charrua (assembly GCA_038048925.1). Classification (NCBI taxonomy): domain Eukaryota; kingdom Metazoa; phylum Chordata; class Actinopteri; order Cyprinodontiformes; family Rivulidae; genus Garcialebias; species Garcialebias charrua. Next base: position 4,208 of record JBBPBX010032411.1, on the reverse strand, counting down.
ACAGAATGAAATGTCCCCATAGTTTATGTTAATGTCTCTTTCCCGTAAGAAAGTAACTACGCGTTCATCCAGAGTCTTTTGTTCTTCCTGAGATGCATTCTCATTTTGGTCTTCGTTGGTAGGATTTCTTGTATTTGTCTGATAATTGTTAATATCAAGTCCTGAGATCACCACGTTGTCTTGCTTTGTGTATTGTTCTAAGTCCTCTATTTTTTGTTCCAATTCAGCGATTTTATTGTCTTTGCTAATTATCAGTCCTTTCAGTTCTTTTACTTCTTTCACCAGTTCGGCCTGGGACTCCATTTTTTTTGTTAAGCTTTCTATTTGTCTACTCATAAAGTTGAGTGATTCTTTAAATTCTTGCATTTCTACTGAGATAATTCCCTCCGGGTCTGGTGATTTTTGTCCTCTATTTCTCATATTTACAGAGTCTGGTGACTTTTGTCCTTTACCTTTCGTCATACTTACAGAGTTAGTAGTTTAGTGGTAGCAGGTCTCTGGTTTGTTTGCTGAACCACGTGGCCCTTCCACGAGGCTCACAGGCCTTCCACGAGGCTCACAGGCCTAACGATGGTGGCTCTGGACCAGCAGTGCACACTTAGTAGTGCAGCACCCAGATCAGCAGTTATTAGAACAGAACTCACGGTTTTAGCAGCCTGCAGCAATCAGCTCTCTTATCCGAAGAGGTTTTGCTCACTAGATGTAGCCCAGTTTGCATAGCACCTAGCTTCAGCTCCAATGGCTCCCGGCGCAGCTCCGATACCAGCCTGGTCCCAGGCGGTGGTCCTCTGGTTCACCCACGACGCTCCGATACCAGCCTGGTCCCAGGCGGTGGTCCTCTGGTTCACCCACGACGCTCCGATACCAGCCTGGTCCCAGGCGGTGGTCCTCTGGTTCACCCACGACGCTCCGATACCAGCCTGGTCCCAGGCGGTGGTCCTCTGGCTCACCCACGACGCTCGGCCCAGCTCGAAGCCCCAGGTGGCGTTCACGGTTCTTGGCTCACTCGCGGCGCTTGGTCCAGTTCAAAGCCCCAGCGGCGTTCACGGCTCATTTCCAGCTGAGCTGCACATAATGTCCTCCTCACTAGGTCATATTCCAATCAAAGCTGTGCCAAGAGACTGTCGCACTTTGACAAATTTGTGTTTTAAGTACAGCTAAATAAACGTCGGTGCAAAATGAGCTTTTGTTTATCCCTTGTGCACATTTAAATCACAGCATCCAGCCCCTTTGATAAATGAGTTTAAAAGGTTTGAGGTAAATCTTTCAAACCGGCTTATGTCAAGCCTTGGCTTTCCTCTAACACCATAGTGCGGACTCCATAAAAGAATGAAGGCTAATATTAAAAGACATTAAGCTGTAGTCCTACGCTACAGAGCGGTCATTAAAAGTTGCCAAGAGGGGACAATTACAAAGACCCACGGTGGCATTTTCTGCTGCAGGTAGTCATTTTCCTCCTTCATGTTTATAATGTTGGCTTTGATTTGAACCTTTTGTCGCCTCCCACTCCGCACCAGGCTGTGTTTAAATGCTCAGAAACAAAGACAGGTTAGCATTCCAGCGTCTGGTCCTGCAGCCTGTTCTCTGCAGTCACGTCTGATCTGGGCGGCCGCAGAGGAGAAGTTCAAGTGTGACATTCATGTCTATTGAGAACGTGCCACGTGTGGCATGGAGGCTGCACAGCTGCAGAAATAAAAGCTTTGCAGAGAGTGGTGAAGGCTGCACAGAAGTCTGTTGGAGTCAACCTCCCCACCATCACAGACATCTGCACCTCTAGATGCAGGGAGGGCCACCTGCATCATGAAGGACCCCACTCACCCAGCACAAACACATTTTTGCCCTGCTCCTCTCAGGAAGGAGGTTGAGGAGCATTGAGTGTAGAACCACTAGACTGAGGAACAGCTTCTACCCTGAAGCTGTTAGACTCATGAATATCTAACCAGGATTATTAAAGCTCCTATATGTAACTTTTCTAAAAATATATTTTTAACATATTTCTTCACTCTCTCACTATCTCCTGACAGACTGATGTTAGACAAGTAATCTCTGAAAAAACTATAGTCCCCTTGCTTCTCCAGGTGGTACTAAAAGCATTTCTAAAAACGCACAGTGACCCGCCGTTAACCAGCCAATAAAAACAGAGCTTCTCACGCCCCTAACCCACGCCCCCGCCTGTCCCAGCCCCAGCGCGCATCCGCGCACGTTCTCGTTCAAAGGATTGCAAAGCGATGCAGAACTGTTTTGTATGTGACACAAATGTATTAAATTCCCCTTCTTCATCCCTGATCTGGACTTTTCTTTTGTTTTTTTGCCAAAAGTCAAGTGATCGCTTCCTCCTCCGCTGACTCCATGACTGAAATGATGAGGAAATGAATTAATTTGTCACGAGCGAATTAAACTCGGGTCCAAGTGGCTGCACGAGGCTCTGCAGATTTCCTGGTGTGCTGGACCACATGTTTTTATTTTATTTTTTAGAACGTTTTATTAACATATAAACACAGAACATCGCAGCCAGTGTTGCCAGATTGGGCGGTTTACCACCATTTGGGCTGTTTTCATGCTCTACTTTGCGGCTAAAAATAGCTCTGGGCGGATGGGGATAATTTGGGCTGATTTGGAGTCAGATCTGCGGTTTTTGAGTTAACCTATTAAACACATTTCAAACAATCATTCATCATTATTTCATAGCAAAGCTCCTCTGACCTTTATCCATCACTGATTGGCTATCAGTGATGGATACCCTGAGGCTGTCAGACTCATGAATAAATAAATAATAAGAATAAACACTGCAAAATGTCACATCATGCTGATACTGATCTGTTTCTTGTTGCTGCGTTCATCTGTGACTATCTGTGTTCATCTGTGACCATCTGCTCATGTTCGTGCTGCTGTTTATAATGATGTTTTTCTACTACATTAGGGCTTAGTGTATTACTAGCTGATGTCTCTCTTAGTTAATCCTAGATGTTATTATTGTTTTTCTCTTGCATTTGTTGTTGGATGTAACTGGGACCCCGTGTACATAATCTCGTTTTCAACACATGTACTACATGCGGTGCAAATGACAATAAATTCTCTCTGACTCTGACTCTGACTGATCATAGATCACAGCAGAGAACTGATGAGGCAGTTTAGTGGACACCTCGTTGAGTGGGCTGGTCCGTAGCGGCGGTACGTCAGAGCGGCCGCCATATTGGATGGCAGAACTGCCGGTCAACGGATAGAAGGAAACAGACTGAACTTCATAAAGCATTGTTCTACAAAGTGTTCTATGTTAAAGGGGACCACACATGCAAAATTCACTTTTTAATGTTTTTTTACTCAACTTTGGGTATTTACTTCATAAAAAAACAGTCCTTGTGCCAAAAAAATGCACCCAGTGGTTTATTTACTCTAAGTAGATTTATTTGTCTGTGATTAAAAACGCTTCGTTTCACACTTCCTGCGGTTTGTGACGTCACAAACCGTAGCCAATCACCTCAAACCTGAGTCCAGCCCCTCACCTAGCAACCCCTGGTGATGCTCCACCCACTTGAGTATAAAAGATGTCACGGTTGCCTAGCGGTTTAGGAGCTGACCTGGCGGTCATTTATTCATTTATTTAGCCCCCGGGGGGCTAGGGGTTTGCCCTGCTCCAGCCATGCAGCACATCTCGAGTAAAACCAGAATGTTTTATTACCTTGTTTGAATGAACTCTGTCTCGTTGAAACTGTGCACACACACTCTCGCGGTTTGGACTTGTTTCTTATATGATGAAGGACTACTATTGCACAACTGTCAGTTTGGTTGAGCGGTTACGACACTTGAGCGGCACGCAGGAGACCAGAGATCGCATCCTGTCAACGGCATCTTTTTTTTCCCCCTTTTTATTTAAAGCCTTTTGTTTCGGAGAAATCGGGGTGAAACTAGATATATACATCGACATAATAATACTTTATAATTGTTATTTTTACGTTTTAGTTCAATTTTTAGTGTAATATCGCTCCCAACGCGCAGCCGGCAGAAAACTGTGCACACACACACACTTACTCGCGGGACGACAGTCTGTACCATCAAGCACCACTGATCGATATATTTTCAGATTAGCAACTTATTTATTTTAAGAATACCTTTCACTTCATCAAAATCTAATCAAAACTTCAGCGTTCTAAATGTAGGTGGTTGTGATTGTTTCTTATACGATGAAAGACTGCTTTTTGCATAACTGC
>JBBPBX010032410.1:0-15081 GCA_038048925.1 Garcialebias charrua | reverse complement strand
GCAGCAGCTCTACCAGTTGCGTCACCATGCTGCCCTAAAAATAATGATTTTTTTCATTAATTTTAACAAAGAAATGTTAATGTTTTCTCTGTCCATTTAAAACCTTTTACCTTTTATTGAGTTCACTTATGACTTTTTTTTATATTTTGTACGTTATCATTTATGGGATTGTTTTGTATTGTTTTTTGTTTAAAAAAATGAACAAATTTAATAAACGTAAACTTTACAATACACTATTGTTTTTGTTTTCTTGTTTAAAATATTATGATTAAGAATAGGGTTTAATTTTGCATCTTAAATGAAAAACTGTGACTGCTAAAGAATTGTAATTACAGCAGGTGTTTTTGCACAAATTGTTGTAAAATTTGTGATACAACCAAAAGAGTAACTTTATTTTTGTGACAAGGCTGCTCTAATTTAGTAATAATAGGCTAGTATAACATTTTATTGTAATTTGAAGACTTTCAGCAAACTATAGTGGTATAAGTTAATGTTAGTCATCATGGTATTGGGCAGCACGGTGGCACAACTGGTAGAGCTGCTGCCTCTCAGCGAGAAGGTTGCCGGTTCAAATCCCAGTCCGGGGCCTTTCTGGGTGGAGTTTGCATGTTCTCCCCGTGCATGCGTGGGTTTCCTCCCACAGACCAAAAAACATGCTTGTTAGGCTGATTGGTGACTCTAAATTGACCCTAGGTGTGAGTGTGAGAGTGGATGGTTGTTTGGTGTGAGTGAGACAGGTCCCTCTTGTAAATGAGTCCCCGTGACTCAACGAGGCTAGCCTGTATAAATAAAGGTTGAATGAATGGTATTAGTCATAATGTCTCTTTAGTGGTAGGTTGTGCTTGTTTAAAGAACTTGGAGTCCTTCAGACTCACCTCATCATCAGAGGAAGAGCATCTCAGCGTGACCACAACAGAAGTGAGGAGTAGTCTCAGAAGGATCAACCCTCATAAAGCAACTGGACCGGACAACATCCCGGGAAAGTTCTGAAGGAATGTGCGGACCAGCTCTGTGAGGTGCTGGCTGACATCTTCAACACCTCACTTGCTCTGGAGACAGTCCCCACCTGCCTGAAGACCGCCACCATCATCCCAGTCCCAAAAAGCTCCACAGTGACTGGTCTGAATGACTATCGGCCGGTGGCCCTCACCCCGATAGTTGCAAAATGCTTCGAAAAACTGGTCATGACCCACATCAAAACAACCGTCAACATCAACGAGGACCCTCATCAGTATGCTTACCGTGAGAACCGATCAACAGAGGACGCCATCTCGTCCGTGGTCCACACTGCTCTCACCCACCTGGATCAGAAAGACTCCTACGTCCGTATGCTCTTTGTGGACTTCACATCTGCCTTCAACACCATGATCCCCCAAACTCTGATGGACAAACTATCCACACTTGGACTAAGCCCCTCCATTTGTAACTGGGTACTAGACTTCTTAACAAACAGACCACAGTCAGTGAGGATCCACAACTTCTCCTCCTCCACCATTGCCCTCAGCACTGGCTCTCCTCAAGGATGTGTGTTGAGCCCCCTTCTGTTCACTCTGCTCACATATGATTGTACAGCCACACATCCAGGCTGTCATATTGTTAAGTTTGCAGATGATACAGCGGTGGTGGGATGCATCACAAACAATGATGAGTCCAGCTACAGACAGGAGGTGGAACACCTGGAGAGCTGGTGCAAAGAGAATAACCTTCACATGAATGTGAAGAAGACAAAGGAGATGATTGTGGACTTCAGAAGGAACAAACACACCCACACCCCACTGAACATAGGTGGATCAGTGGTGGAAGTGGTCTCCAGCTACAAATACTTGGGTGTACACATGAATGATAACCTCAGCTGGAGCAACAACACCACCAGCCTGATCAAGAAAGGTCATCAGAGACTCTACTTCCTCAGACGGCTGAGACGAGCTGGTCTGAGTAGCCCAGTCCTCACCTCCTTCTACAGGTGTGCAGTGGAGAGCATCCTGTGCTCCAGCATCAACGTGTGGCATGGAGGCTGCACAGCTGCAGAAAGAAAAGCTTTGCAGAGAGTGGTGAAGGCTGCACAGAAGTCTGTTGGAGTCAGTCTCCCCACCATCACAGACATTTACACTTCGAGATGCAGGAAAAGAGCCACCTGCATCATGAAAGACCCCACTCACCCAGCACACACACTCTTTGCCCCACTCCCCTCAGGACGGAGGTTGAGGAGCATCAAATGTAGAACCACTAGACTGAGGAACAGCTTCTACCCTGAGGCTGTTAGACTCATGAATAAATAAATAATAAGAATAATCACTGTGAAATATCACATCATGCTGATGCTGATCTGTTTTCTTGTTGCTGTGTTCATCTGTGACCATCTGCTCATAAAGACTCATGTTCGTGCTGCTGTTTGTAATGATGTTTTTCTATTACTCTAGGGCTTAGTGTATTTCTAGTTGGATGTTTTTCTTAGTTCATATCCTAGATGTTATTACTGTTTTTCTCTTAAAATTTTGTTGTTGGATGTAACTGGGACCCTGTGTACATCATCTCATTTCATCACATGTACTACATGCGGTGCATATGACAATAAAGACTCTCTGACTCTGACTGACACCTCAACAACAGCAAATTAAGGAAATTTACCTCCAGTGGCTGTCAGGGTGACGTCATCACCATTGTTACTTTCAGAAGGGACCCCTGCTTGTAGTCCCGGTGAGTCTGTCAAGTTGGTGGGTGTAGGAAAGGTCCCGCCACGGTCTTTCTGGTCCACTACTGGGTCTGAGTAAAGTCCCGGTCCGTCTGAAGCCATGCCCAGATCTGAAAGGCACTGTTGAGTCTCTCTGCGACTGAAAAATGTACGGAAGTTCAGAATCCACAATGTTGTAAACAGTCTTAATTTAACAACTTTAACAAGACATTATAAGGTTAATATATTTCAAAAATAAATGATAACGTTCAACCAATGAAAATAAGTACATACTTAGTTCAAATAAACAGTGACACAGACCAGTTTCGCTCTAGTCACAAACTCACTGGGTTCCCGTTTAACCTTTAACCCTTTGCCTCCGATGGAACTCTGGGTAATGTGGTTTAAAATTACGTTTCGGCAAAACAATTTAATATTTACTTAATACTGTCCATATATAAATCAAATATGTCCAGAGAATATTTTTTGTTAAAAACATTTTTTTTTCTTTAACTTTGTTTTGTTTTAACGGGTAAAATTTAGAGCTAACGACGCAGCATGCGTCATCGGAGCTGCTCGAGCGCGTGATCGGACGTTGTCACGTGACGGTTCTGTGTTTGCTAACAACTCACGAGAGGTGAACACAAAAAAAAAAAAAATCGACAAAACGTTAATTGAGTCTCAACGTTTTACGACAGACAGGCAGAAGACTGACTGGACTTTGTTTTACACCATTATTGTTGTTTTTTAAATGATTTTTCTCGTCAACAAATGTCCAGTGAAGCTCTGAGCTCCTGGCAGCTGAACTTCTGAAGGTAAGACCCGCTAGTTGTTGTTGTTGCTAGCTGTGTCTTAAGACCGGTGTCAGCTTGTAAGGTCAAAGACTGAGGAGAAACAAAGGTGTGTCGCTGAGTTTGTCTAATTCTTTGAGTTTGTCTAATTCTTTGAGTTTCATGAGTTAGCATCTACAGCTTGTTGTGTTGCTGTTGTGTTTACTGCTGGAGGACAAACTGACCACATTTCTTCACTCTGCTACTGTCTTTACTTACTCTGCTCAAACTGTTTTGTGTTTGTAATTATTTTTCTATCCTTGACATGCGTTTTTGTCTTTCATGTACTCCTGCATCTACATCTGGACCTGTCATTCTGTGTTTGTCTCTCCTTCCTGTCTTCTCAAACCCAGCCGGTCAAATCAGATGGCCGCTTGTCCTGAGCCTGGTTCTGCTGGAGGTTTCTTCCTGTTAAAAGGGAGTTTTTCCTTTCCACTGTTGCCACTGTGCTTGCTCAGGATGTGAGACTGTGACAAAGTGAAGATTCAACAAGTCTGCTGGCTTTACTAGATGGCTTTTTTATGAATGTGAATGTTTCTGTAAAGTGCCCTGAGACAACTTTGTTGTGAATTGGCGCTATATAAATACTGTAAACTGAATTGTTTTTCAGATGAATGCTCTGGTAGCTCTGTGTCACTTCTGTGAGCTCCATGGACCTCGGACACTATTCTGCACCGAGGCACTCCACCCTCCGTCCCCAGACCCCTCCTCTCAGGTAGGTACCCCAGTGCCGGGGGACAGAGATGGTGACCGGGAAGGTGAAGGCCTGACCATGAGGGCCAACAGTTCAGCAACACAAAGAGGAGAGATGTGTGAGGTGAGTGGACAGGCTATGGGCATAAAGTCCCCTCACCCTGAGTGTATTGTGGACATTCAGCTTGATGTCATCCTCTCACGCGTCTATAAAGTTCTCGTTTTTCTATTTCTGCACTGCACAGGGATGCCGATCTCTCCCTGCATCTCACCCGGGCTTTATGAGCATCGATAATGAAACGGGCATTCGCTTCTTGAGCCATCAGCACCCCAGGCAGTCGCAGCTTTTTAGCGTGGTCCGGCAGGCGTGTGTGCGCAGTCTCAGCTGCGAGGTAAGCAGCGACATACTCGTGTTTTTAAACCACTCTCTCCAAACACTGTATCCACAAACCTTCTGTTTTGGCCTCAGGTCTGTCCTGGACGCGAAGGGCCAATTTTCTTCGGGGATGAGCAACATGGATTTGTGTTCTCACACACCTTTTTCATCAAAGACAGCCTGGCCAGGGGGTTCCAGCGTTGGTACAGCATCGTTGTGGTAGCCATGGACAGGATCTACCTCATTAACTCCTGGCCTTTCCTGTTACGACACATCAAGCTCACCATACAAAGTCTGCAAAACACAGCACTAAAAGTAGGGTGTCAACAAGGGCTGTGCATGCCTTTTCTATTAAAAAGCTCGCCATTTTGAAAATCTGTAATTGTTTTGCAACATTTTCTTCATCAGGTGTTTGACAGTGAACAGGGAGTCTGTCCGCAGCGAGCTCTGAGGATGAACAGCGTGTTTTCACCAGCGGTTTTTCCACATCAGAGGAGTGGTAACGCAGCCCGATCACTAACTTCTCTCACCCAGCATCCCAATCTCTGGGCGAGCCTGCACTGCTCCTTCAGCTGGTGAGTGACTAGTGAGAGACTCGGTCTCAGCATTGCAAATGTAGATCTGTTTTTTTTTTACTCATAGGGATTTGTGCTTTCTTTTGGATTCCAGGTTGCTGAAGGCTTGCGGCAGTCGGCTGACAGAGAAGCTCCTCGAAGGGGCGCCTACAGAGGACACTCTGGTGGTTATCGAGAGACAAACAGGTTGAAACTTTGTCCCTAATTAAACACCATTTTATTAGCCATTCAGGAGCACAAATATTAGTTTTATCCATCTAAGGTTTTTTTTTTTTAAACAGTGTTGTGTGTTTGCTCATTGTGCCATGTTTATTTATTTTTTGCTTACCGTAATTTCCGCCCCATAAGTCGCTCCGCCCCATAAGTCGCTTTAGTCCAATATGTCCAATAAATTGGAAAAATCCATAAATATGTCGCTTCGCCCCATAAGTCGTATCTATTATGCGTCACCGCTGACGCGTCACCGCCCTGCTGCATATGGCGGCCACAGTAGAGTGCACGGAAAGACTTTAACAAGATTAACACGGTAAAAACAATTATTTGTTAGCTGACATTATAGCAAAAGTGTTTGAGCTTAACCTTTCCTTAATAAATTCACGTAATGGTCAAATCAGCTGGATTTAAAAAGTAGTTTCGCTACTTGCACGCGCAGCAAGCGGATACGCTTCATTTCTTTAAAATTTAGCAAGATAAACACTTATAAAAAATTATTTGTTAGCTGACATTATAGCAAAAGTGTTTCTGAGCTTAACCGTTCCTTAATAAATTCACGTAATGGTCAAATCAGCTGGATTTAAATTGTTTCGCTTTGACTGTCCTCCAAACGGTCGCGCGCACTGCGAAAATAAATTATAAATAAATCGAATTTTCGCTCAAACATCTCCTACAGCTAATATGTTGTAAATGTCCATCCAGTGATTACTTTCTGTAAGTTTCATCAAAATCTGTCGTGTGGTTCATGAGCTATTTTGCTAACAAACACTAGTTCAGACCTCCAGAGTTCAGGAAGCCGTGCTGCGACAGTGAGTCCGAGCAGAGGAGGCTTTTTTCAGACACATGAGCTGGGAACGGTCGGTGGACCCTAGCGGCCGAAAGTGGTACTGCTCCATTTTTTTTTCGTCAGAATGAATGGAAACTGTCATATCTCAGCCAAAAATTGGTCTAAAAATATGGGGAAAAAATCCATAAATATCCATAAATATGTTGCTTCGCCCCATAAGTCGCAGGACATGAAAATTAGTTTAAAAAATTGTGACTTATAGCCCAGAAAATACGGTAGTCATAAAACTCTCAGGTGACAGAACGTTTGAGTCACTGGGTCAGTCATGCCACAAAAACATGACAAATCACTCAACCATTACACTCAGACACGTCACCTTTCCAGACAGCGCTTGCACTATCGGTCTTTTGCACGTGACGTCACGGCTCGTGTCTTTTTGCACTTCCGGTCGTCATGTTGGGTGGATACCGCCGGTTCATTTAAACAGAGGAAGTCCATACAGTGCGATACAGAACAATAACATCAGCAAAATGCAAACTAAATATAAAAATGAGCAGAAGCCTTATAGAGAGAAACTCAACCTTGAAGCCAGAGAACGTTACATGGTGAAGTTAGCTTCAATTAACAACATTGATCCTGGACTTCCTCTGTTTAAATGAACCGGTCTTCACCCAATATGGCGACCGGGAGTGCAAAATGTCAGGTGTCTGCAAAAGACCGATTTAAGTCAGTATTTAGGAAGTGATTAAAAGATTTGGAGAGGCTGTGGAATTTTAATACGTTTACTCATGTAAACAATTTAAATATATATATTTTAACCAGTGGTGAGCAAATTAGCTTTGCTAAACGGGTAAAATAATTAGCAGAAGCTAACGCTAAACCGGTAACTGCTAAGGTGACTGTCACTCAGTCTGCGTCACGTGTTGCCGTCTCCTTCCTGTTGAAGCTGCGTCGACCAATAACGTCTTGTCCTGTGTACGCCAATAGCGTGCCTCATGGACTGTTCAAGACACGTCTACGACAAGCTTGTGAATTTTGTTAGAAATTATTAAGTTGGCAAAACCAAATTTAGCAGAAGCTAATTCCGCTAACGGTTTCCAAAGTTATCGTAGTGAAAATGCTAATCTGCTAAATTAAAAATTTGTTTCGCCATTAGCTGCTAGTAGATTAGTAGAATAGTGCCCACCACTGTTTTTAACGTTTATGATCACAGTGGGCAAAACAAAATAGAAAACAAAAAGTACAAGGGAAAAAAATGGGTTGAAGAAAACCCAGATGTACAGATTAGAGTTGGATAAAATATTTTGGAACTAGAGATAATCTTGTAACATAATCAGCTGTGAAGCCTGGTAATATACGGACTGTCAAATCTACAAGTACTATTTCTAAACTATTACAAAAGTACCTAACGCTTGTGTACCAAACTGTGTTTAACCATATTTAATACACAGGAAACATTTTTGTGACCGCGTCCTGCTGAGTTCTGATGCAATTTGTTTACCATAATCTGGACTCAAAACCAGTTTTGTGACATTATCTCCACAATAATTAGTTTCAAAGAACAATTTTTGCCACAGAAAACACACATTTGGAAATCAGTGTAAAAAAATACAACTCTTTTTGTTTGGTAGATTCAGCACCAGCAATCCAAATCCCTCCTATTTGACATTTTAAAAACTAACATTTAAACCTATAATGATTTGTTTAGACACAATTTTGTGTTTTCTAAATCTGTCGGTGAAATTGTTCATTATAGGAGATGTCTAACAAAGTTAAGTCAAGTCCTCTGGATGGATAAAAAAAAAGTTGAACGTTTCGTCTTTTATCCAGAAGACTTCATCAGTCTTGTGCATTATAGAAGATGCTTTATCTGCAAACTATTCACAGGCTCACACCAAAAAAAAATAAAAAAAAATAAACAGTTTTTGAAATTTAGCCCGTACATTTTTTTCCATCATGCAGGAACTTCGAACACAAATACATCTGTCACCAGTTAGTCTAATTAGTTGTTCTGTTTTTGTCTTTTCTTCAACATTACACAATTTTCCAGTCTTGTTGCACCGGTTTCCACTCTTTAAAATGGGCTTGTAGTTTGTACTCCCATCACTGAGGAATCAGCTACCAACACTTATATAGTTTGTTTATTTGCTTACCGAGGACAGTGTACATTGCTGAACGTTACATTAAATGACCAAAGTTAGTTAAATGCTATTGGACATGTGTTATAAAATACAAAATTATAGCATCAAAATAGAAACAGACAATTATTCAAACTCTGAAACAAATGATGCATCCTGAAACCACGACAAAATACTACGGTTAAATAAAAAATACTTTACAGAAACATTTTTAATGAAAGAAAAATGAAGATTTGACTACAAACACAATCCTCAGTCCAATCCTTTTGTAAAGTTTTCAGTGGCTAAAGTACCCAGTGTACATTATACAAATATCTACATACAAATGTACTATTTTAAAAGCCCAGAGATTATTTCTGTCACTGTTTTTAAAAATGTGGTGGCCTTATCCCAGTTACATCACATAACTTGTGTTTTAATGATGGTTTTCCATCCTCAGTGATTCACTTTATGACTGAAATGAATTATTTAGTAAAACACCACGTGGGTATTGCCCAGAAATGACCGAGGTGAGGGAATGTGAGGGGGTGGGGTGAATGGTGCGCTCTCGCCGGGTGGTTCTGCTGGTCCGAGGTTTCCAAACGCAACCCTGAACTTAGTCAGGTTTGAGGAAAAGGATTCTTTAAGTTGGCAACAAGTTCTGACAAACTCAGTTTGGGGTCGTTTTGAAATTTCTCAATAATTCCCAAAATTCCTTTGAGCTGGAAAGTTATGACTGACTGCAGTGAAGAAAGTATTATCTTGTTTAATAAAATAAAACTTTAGCCAAAGTCTTTTTTTTACAGGAATTCCAACAACAGTGCAGCTGCTCCTGTCAAAATATTTACTTTACTCCTTTTGTTCGAGCTATGCTGAATAAATGTATTTGTTCAATTAATTAATTTAAAAAAACAAAAACTTTTTTTTACTTGCAAAACCCATAAATAATGAGGCAAAGTTCGTATTAATTTTTATTCTCTGTCCACTCATGAGGTATAAACTCCCTTGATGTGATCCAGGATCAAACTACAGTATATTCAAGTCTCTTTAATACTAAAATATTTTTCTCAACTGTTTGTGTCGAAGGAAATAATGCTTTATGGATAAATAATATTAATCTTTAATTCAATTCAGTTTATTTATATAGCACCAAGTCACAACAGAAGTCATGTCAGGGCACTGAACAGGAACATTCATATACATAAAAAGCAAGTTAACATTATTTATCTGAGGGTGTTGCTTCTTCTGGTTTAGCAAGACTTGGGGAGAGCCAGATAATAACTTTTATATCCTTACACAAATAAGGCCACAGTGAAACATGTTTTATTTTTCTCCAGAATTCTGAGATTAAAGTGAGAATTTTCACAAAAAAGTTGGAACTAAGACTTTTATTACTTATAATTATGAGATTAAAGGTTAAAATTTGTAAAATTAAAGTCAATTTTTTTAGATTAAAGGCAGAATTTTAACTAAAAAAAGTTGGATTTTTTTACTTTCTCAGGATTGTCACTATAATCTCAATATTCTCAGAAAAGTCAGATTTATTACCTTTTTTTTTGGTCACTGTGACTCTAATCTTCTTTTGTAAACATTGGAATTGAAATAGATTTTTTTCAATTTAATTATCACCATAACTGCACCTTTTTAAATAATTTTCAAATTGAAGCTGGAATATGTAGGAATGAAGGAAAGAACTGTCCCTTTTTCCTTTGATCATAGTTGTTTTTTCTAAATCCACTCGGAATTACAGAAGCAGCCTTAGATCGGCTCAGTGTTCAAGGGTTAAATCATTTTCATAAAGTTTAAGAAAATGTGTGAGCAGATGAGTTCTGTCTTCGATGATGGAAAGTCCTATTGGAGAGGGTTTTCTTATAACTCTGAACTGGAACAAATGGGGAAAACCATATCAGCTGAAGTATTACAAACTGGAAACATGCCCTGTAATCTGTGGTAAACTCAGCTGATTCATGAAGAAAGCAGCTTCAGCATGTGATTTATAACCAGCAGCTGATGAATGTAAGGGTGTTAAAGTGAGCTGTAGGTGGTAATTCACATCATATTTATGAAATAAATAAAAGGTGGCATCATGTGCACATCAGACGAGAGTCTATATTTGGAGTGAGATGTAGCGTCAACCTTTTCTAACTACGTACTTCCAGTGCAAATTATTCAATTTGCTAGAAAAGATTGCCTTTCCTGTAACTGTTGTTCTGTGTCTCTCAAAGAAGAAGAAGAAGAAGAACTGAGCTGCTGGGAAGGAGCAGAGGGAGGTGGATCAAAGTCACAGCTGCACCATTCAGAGAGCAACATGGGCCTCGACTTCCTGTGTGATGCTTCGAAAGTAGACGAATCACCTGGTCCAAAGTTCAGGTCACTGAGGCATTTTAGACAGGTACCTGTGTTGATCTTGTTCTCGTGCAAAATCACTGGTATGTAAAAACAGAGAGGAATTGAAAAAGTATCAAGCTTCACAGTTTTAGAAAAACAGTTGAATACTGCATCTTTTGTCATCACAGTGCACAAAACACTCCGTAGTGCTTCAGCTGCTCTCATTTGGCTTAGAGCCTCGGGCATTCATCTGGCTGCTAAATAAATTATCGTCATGCAGTTTGTGTCTGGAATGTTTGTCTTGTTGCCATGTTGATATTATGCACACCGATGTTGTTTTGAAGCCTCGACATGCGATCGTTGTTTATCACTTTGTGCACTGTAACTGAGCTGTCACTTGTTCGGCAGGTCCTCGGGGCGAACGACTTCCGACAGCTAGCGTGGCACGTGCTCATGGGAAATCAGGTCATATGGAGGAGTGCTGACCCGGGGCTCATTCAGTCAGCTTTTACAGTGCTCAAGGTGCTCTTCTGGCAACGTCTTCACAACTGCATGGGGGGGAAAAAAAAGATGGTTTTATTAGTAATTTATTGTTTCCCTGCCATTAAAGAGAAAATAACAGACGGAAGCCATCTATCCTGACTAACAGTCGTTAGCTAATTTTTTTTACTTTTAAGACATTTACAGTTGGTGCTTCCTAATTATATATTTTTTCGTGTTCCTGTCAGTCTTTGCTGCCAGTCGGCTGCGTGCGCTCGGTGCCGTACAGCGCTCAGTACGAAGAAGCCTACAAGTGCAACTTTCTGGGTCTCAGCCCAGATGTGCCCATCCCAGCCCACGTCAGCTCCTCAGGTGAGAGACGACACTCCATAGCTCGGTGTGAAACTCTAAATTTATCAACCGGTACTTTCGGGTCGCGTCAGGACAAGTGTTTGACCTCTCAGTGTTTGGTTCCTCACGCAGAGTTTTCGGTGCTGGTGGACGTCTCCATTAGAAGCGGTCCGGTCTCGGCTGCACGTGAAGATGAAATCAGCGCTCTTTATCAGTTCACCATCAGCAGTGTGAACACACAGCCCACAGACAGAGGTGAGTTCACACACTTCATATCCTGAGCATTTATAGAGGTCTGAACTGAGGGTTTCACTTTCTTCAGGGCGTGATGTCGCTTTGCCCGCATGTAAAATGTGAAACTGATCAAATTTCAAAGTTAAAATGATTCTTCCTCACAGGAGACTCCAACAAAAAACAACTTAAATGTATTAACAAACTATGTTTAAGTCCACCAGAGTTCTGTATATGACATAAAAACACAAAGTCAAAACATAAAATAGTACAGTAGAAAAAAAAACGTAAGCATTACACTGACAAAGCTAATTTCACACCAGCAAACCAGTTGCTTTTCAGCTAAATTCCATCCATCCATCCATCCATCTTCTTCCGCTTATCCGGGTTCGGGTCGCGGGGGTAGCAGCCTAAGTAGGGAGGCCCAGACTTCCCTCTCCCCAGCCACTTGGAGCAGTTCCTCCAGGGGAATCCCAAGGCGTTCCCAGGCCAGCCGAGAAACATAGTCCCTCCAGCGCGTCCTGGGTCTTCCTCTGGGTCTCCTCCCGGTGGGACATGCCCGGAACACCTCACCAGGGAGGCGTCCAGGAGGCATCCTAACCAGATGCCCGAGCCACCTCAACTGGCTCCTCTCGATGTGGAGAAGCAGCGGCTCTACTCCGAGTCCCTCCCGGATGACTGAGCTTCTCACCCTATCTCTAAGGGAGAGTCCAGCCACCCTGCGGAGAAAACTCATTTCAGCCGCTTGTATCCGAGATCTTGTTCTTTCGGTCATAACCCAAAGCTCATGACCATAGATGAGGGTGGGAACGTAGATCGATCGGTAAATTGAGAGCTTTGCCTTTTGACTCAGCTCTCTCTTCACCACGACAGACCGGTACAGCGCCCGCTTCACTGCGGACGCTGCACCTATCCGCCTATCGATCTCACGCTCCAGTTTTCCCTCATTCGTGAACAAGATCCCGAGATACTTAAACTCCTCCACTTGGGGCAGGACCTCCTCCCCGACCCGGAGAGGGCATGCTACCCTTTTCCGGCTCAAGACCATGGCCTCGGATTTGGAGGAACTGATCCTCATCCCGGCCGCATCACACTCGGCTGCAAACCGCTCCAGTGAAAGTTGTAAATCACGAACTGATGAAGCCAGTAGGACCACATCATCTGCAAAAAACAGAGAAGCGATTCTAAGGTCACCAAAACGGATCCTCTCAACACCTTGGCTGCGCCTAGAAATTCTGTCCATAAAAGTTATGAACAGAATCGGTGACAAAGGGCAACCTTGGCGGAGTCCAACTCTCACCGGAAACGAGCCTGACTTACTGCCGGCAATGCGGACCAAGCTCTGACACCGGTCGTACAGGGACCTAACAGCCCTTATCAAAGGGCCTGGTACCCCATACTCCCGGAGTACCCCCCACAGAACCCCCCGAGGGACGCGGTCGAATGCCTTCTCCAAGTCCACAAAGCACATGTAAACTGGTTGGGCAAACTCCCACGCACCCTCCAGGACCCTGCTGAGGGTGTAGAGCTGGTCCAGTGTTCCACGACCAGGACGAAAACCACACTGCTCCTCCTGAATCCGAGGTTCGACTATCCGACGGACCCTCCTCTCCAGAACCCCTGAATAGACCTTACCAGGGAGGCTTAAGAGTGTGATCCCCCTATAGTTGGAACACACCCTACGGTCCCCCTTTTTAAATAGGGGAACCAGGGCCAAAGGGGTCGGGTGCAATGTGAGATGGGTGGCGGCCGAGGGCGGGGACCCTGGCGGTCTGATCCTCGGCTACAGAAGCTGGCCATTGGGACATGGAATGTCACCTCTCTGGTGGGGAAGGAGCCTGAGCTAGTGTGTGAGGTTGAGAGGTTCCGACTAGAAATAGTCGGACTCACCTCAACGCATGGCTCTGGCTCTGGAACCAGTTTCCTTGAGAGGGGTTGGACACTCTTCCACTCTGGAGTTGCCCCTGGTGAGAGGCGCCGAGCAGGAGTGGGCATACTGGTTGCCCCCCATCTTGGTGCCTGTACGTTGGGGTTCACCCCGGTGAACGAGAGGGTAGCCTCCCTTCGCCTACGTGTGGGGGGACGGGCTCTGACTGTTGTTTGTGCCTATGCACCAAACGGCAGCTCAGACTACCCACCCTTTTTGGAGTCCTTGGAGGGGGTATTGGAGAGTGCGCCTCCTGGGGACTCCCTTGTTCTACTGGGGGACTTCAACGCTCACGTGGGCAATGACAGTGAGACCTGGAGGGGTGTGGTTGGGAGGAACGGCCCCCCTGATCTGAACCAGAGTGGTGTTCTGTTATTGGACTTCTGTGCTCGTCATGGATTGTCCATAACGAACACCATGTTTAAGCATAAGGGTGTCCATATGTGCTCTTGGCACCAGGACACCCTAGGTCGCAGTTCGATGATCGACTTTGTTGTCGTCTCATCTGATCTGCGGCCGCATGTCTTGGACACTCGGGTGAGGAGAGGGGCGGAGCTGTCTACTGACCACTACCTGGTGGTGAGTTGGCTCCGATGGTGGGGGAGGATGCCGGTCAGACCTGGCAGACCCAAACGTATCGTGAGGGTCTGCTGGGAACGTCTGGCAGAGTCTCCCGTAAGACGGAGCTTTAACTCCCACCTCCGGGAGAGCTTTGAACACGTTCCGAGGGAGGCGGGGGACATGGAGTCCGAGTGGGCCGTGTTCCGCGCCTCTATTGTCGAGGCAGCTTATCGGAGCTGTGGCCGCAAGGTTGTTGGTGCCTGTCGAGGTGGCAACCCTCGAACCCGGTGGTGGACACCGGCAGTGAGGGATGCTGTCAGGCTGAAGAAGGAGTCCTATTGGGCCTTTTTGGCTTGTGGGACCCCGGAAGCAGCTGATAGGTACCGGCAGTCCAAGCGGCATGCGGCTCGGGTGGTTGCTGAGGCAAAAACTCGGGCGTGGGAGGAGTTCGGAGAGGCCATGGAGAATGACTTCCGTACGGCTTCGAGGCGATTCTGGTCCACCATCCGGCGTCTCAGGGGGGGAAAGAGGTACGAGACCAACACCATTTATGGTGGAGGTGGCGTGCTGCTGACCTCAACTCGGGATGTTGTGAGTCGGTGGGCGGAATACTTCGAAGACCTCCTCAATCCTACTGGCACGTCTTCCACTGAGGAAGCAGAGCCTGGGGACTTTGGGTCGGGTTCTCCGATCTCTGGTGCTGAGGTCGCCGAGGTGGTTAAAAAGCTCCGCGGTGGCAAGGCTCCGGGGGTGGATGAGATTCGCCCGGAGTTCCTTAGGGCTCTGGATGTTGTAGGGTTGTGTTGGCTTACGCGACTCTGCAATATCGCGTGGACATCGGGGGCAGTTCCCTTGGATTGGCAGACTGGGGTGGTGGTTCCCCTATTCAAAAAGGGGGACCGTAGGGTGTGTTCCAACTATAGATCACACTCTTAAGCCTC
>JBBPBX010032409.1:0-33901 GCA_038048925.1 Garcialebias charrua | reverse complement strand
TCCATGACTTTTAATGCACTCTAACACTTTGACGAGCCTCTCATTGTGCTCTTGACAAGTAGAACCCCAGATTATGATGTCATCGACATACACTCAAACTCCTTCACACCTGACAACAATCTGTTCCATTGCTCTGTGGAATATTTCAGATGCTGAGACTATTCCAAATGGTAGCCTCAAAAAACAGTATCTGCCAAAAGGAGTATTGAAGGTACAATACTTGCTGCTACTTTCATCAAATTTCAGCTGCCAAAAACATTGTGAAGCATCCAATTTTGTGAAATATCTCTCTGAGCGTGATTATTTTATTCTCTATTTTGGCTTGACTTTCATTGTTTTAATGTCAGACATACTAATCAGGTTTGCTTTAGCACCAGTGTCCAAGTTCATGGGAATAATAGTGCCATTAATTTGCAACGGTGCTATCCACTTATCTTCTCAGATAACATGAATTGTTTCTTGTGGTTTATCTTCACAGTTTACCATGTAAGAGGAGGTGAAGAGACGACACAGGAGACAGGCTGCAGAACTTCACCTTTTAATCACATCTTACTCAACTGGCGGGAACCCGCCCAACACTGCTTTATATACCCACATAACATCCGGTCCTCTGGACCTTTCACAATAAAAGCATCCTGTAATACATTCGGTCCACTGGGTGTGAGTAGAGCCCCCTAGTGGTCCACCACACACGCCCCCCCAGAACACCCAGTAAGGTCCATCACTAGTCCCGCATTTTAGGTTTGATCAAACGACCAGAACGGCTGAACCTGGGGCCTGCGGAACCAGTCTGATGAAGTGGGCTACGAGGAGGGTCTGCAGAAGATTCGGGCTCCAATGGACGTTGAGAGTTTCCGGAAGAAGGACCGCCGTCCGTTAATAATGTGGATGGAGGTCTGCCTCTGCGAGGAGCTTGGGCCGTAACAACCTGATCATCTGACATAACATGAGCTGGTTTAAGCCTATCAATACAGACAGTCTCAGTACGACCCCCTAAATCCAAAATGAAATGTTTCGGACCTGGTTGAAGAACTCGAAACGGTCCATCATACAAAGGCTGTAGTGGTGTCCTGTGTGCATTGTGTTTGACAAAAACAAATTTAGCGGACTCCAGACTCTTAGGGACAAATGACTGCGGTAAACAATGGTGTACCGGACCGGGGACACGTAAAGGGGCCTCCTGAGGTGAAAGATGGAGCAACGGTGGGGCGAACTGTGGTGAGGGTCCCTCAGGTAAAAACTCACCGGGGACGCGCACAGGCTGACCGTAAACCATTTCAGCCGGGGAAGAGCTCAGGTCTTCTTTGGTTGCGGTACGCAACCCCAACAAAACCCAGGGAAGGCGGTCAATCCAGTTGTCACCGGTCAATGCAGCACGAAGTGCAGCTTTCAATGACCTGTGAAACCGTTCACACAAACCATTAGCTTGGGGGTTGTAAGCGGTGGTCCTGTGAACGTTAGTCCCCAGACCCTTGGCCATGGTAGACCAAAGCTCAGAAACAAACTGCGGGCCCCTGTCCGATGTAATGTCTGAAGGGGGGCCGAAACGTGCAACCCAGGTAGACAAAAAGGCCCGGGCCACCACTGCAGATGTTGTGGACGTCAGAGGAACCACCTCTGGCCACCTGGTGGTCCGGTCTATCATAGTCAGCAGATGAGTAAAACCCTGTGATGGAGGCAGAGGGCCCACCAGGTCTACGTGCACATGATCAAACCGCCGACTTGGGATGGAGAAAGGTTCCAAAGGTGCTTTGGTGTGCCTGTTAACCTTAGCACGCTGGCATGGAACACACGCTGCTGCCCACTCCTTAACTGCTTTACGCAGACCGGGCCAAACAAACTTTGAGCTGACCAGTTTCACAGAGGCTCTAACACCTGGGTGAGAAAGGGAATGTAAGGAGTCAAAAACGCGGCGTCGCCATGAAACTGGAACCAGGGGGCGGGGCCTGCCCGTAGATACGTCACAGAGCAGGAGAGGACCTCCGTCATTCACCCGCCTTTCCTCCAACTCGAGGCCTGTGGGGCCGGACTGGAGCTCGAGTATTTCTGCGTCGCTACGTTGGTCCGCAGCCATAGCAGAAAAATCGATGCCAACGTACACGGGAGCGATCAGCACCCGGGAGAGACAGTCAGCCACCACGTTGGATTTTCCAGCCACATGCTGAATGTCTGTAGTAAATTCAGACACCGCTGCGAGGTGGCGTTGCTGGCGAGCAGACCAGGGGTCAGAAATTTTTGACATAGCAAACACCAGGGGTTTGTGGTCAACGTATGCAGTGAACTGGCGGCCTTCCAGGAAAAACCTGAAATGGCGTGTAGCCAGGTAAAGCGCCAGCAACTCTCTGTCAAAAACACTGTATTTCAGCTCATTGTCCCGCAGCGTACGGCTGAAAAATGCAAGCGGCTGCCAAACCCCGGAAACCTGCTGTTCTAACACAGCCCCCACCGCAACATCAGATGCGTCGGTTGTTAAAGCTATTTGCGCCGCTGGGGATGGATGGGCCAAAAGGGCAGCAGTGGCCAGTGCAGCTTTAGCATCACCAAATGCCTGTAGGCGTTCTGGTGTCCAGTCCACGCTGTCGTTGGGCTTTTTCTTTTTCAGCGCTCCATAGAGCGGACGCAGCAGTTGTGCTGCCCTGGGGAGGAAACGGTTATAGAAGTTAACCATTCCCAAAAACTCTTGTAGCGCTTTAACAGACTGGGGCTGTGGGAAATCTGACACCGCCTGCACTTTGTTTGGTAACGGGACGGCGCCACTTGCGGAAATGCGGTGGCCCAAAAAGTCAATGACTGGCAGCCCAAATTGGCATTTCGCTGTGTTTACAATCAGGCCATGTGCTGCCAGGCGCTGAAAAACCTCACGGAGGTGGGACAGGTGCTGCTCAGCCGAGCTGCTAGCCACCAGGATGTCGTCCAAGTACACAAATACGAAGGACAGACCCCTTAGGACTGAATCCATCAACCGCTGAAATGTTTGTGCTGCACCTTTAAGACCAAAAGGCATGCGCAAAAACTCAAACAGGCCGAAAGGCGTGATAACAGCGGTCTTAGGGACATCCTCCACATGCACAGGAACCTGGTGGTACCCCCGTACTAAATCTACTTTAGAAAAAATGGAGGTCCCAGCCAGGTGCACTGAAAAATCCTGGATGTGGGGGATGGGATAACGATCGTTCTCTGTGATGTTATTGAGGCGGCGGAAATCTCCACATGGCCGCCATTTGCCATCTGCCTTGGGCACCA
This sequence comes from Garcialebias charrua, assembly GCA_038048925.1. Lineage (NCBI taxonomy): Eukaryota > Metazoa > Chordata > Actinopteri > Cyprinodontiformes > Rivulidae > Garcialebias > Garcialebias charrua. The sequence continues at coordinate 30,658 of JBBPBX010032409.1, read as the reverse complement.
TGTGGAGGGGGGAGGCCCACGGACTGTTTGAGCGCTGCACGATGCCTAAACGCTCCATGTTAGCAAACTCTTCCTGTGCGATTGCTAGCTTAGTAGCATCGAGGCGGCGTGCATGTGCGAACACCATACCAATAAAAAATGTGTCACTCAGATCAGCATCTTCATCAGCATCTTCATCTTCAACCAAATTCACAGACCTTCCTCTTCTTTTCAAAAAGCACTGCTTGGCAAAATGTTTTTCTCCCACACTGAGAACATTGCTTTCCATACGCAGGACATTGTTTCAGCTTGTGTCGAGAACCACATCTCTTACAGTTGAACATCTCTTCATCCATGCGTTGCACAGCCCGTTGTCCTCTGCGATGTTATCCTCTGCTGGAAATTGCACCAACCACAACACTGATGCTGGCCGGGTTGTCGTCTGCATTGTTGAAAGTCCTCAGGTGCATCCGGGAGAGCTCACTTGCTTGGCAAATCTTCATAGCTCCTTCCAAGGTAAGCTCCATTTCTCTCAACAGCCTTTCTCGGATCTGCTTGTCTGCCACGCCGAACACTATCTGGTCACGAATCATGGAGTCTTTAAAGGTGCCAAAGTTACATGTCTGAGCCTTCAACTTCAGATCAGTCAGAAAACTATCAAACTGTTCATGTTGATGCTGCACACGAGATCGGAACACATATCTCTCGTATGTTTCATTTTTCTTTGGTGAACAGTGTCTATCAAAATAATCAAGCACATTCTCCAACTTGTCTTTGTCGTCTTCGTTATCAAAAACAAATGTGTTGTACACTTCAATGGCTTGTGAACCTGCTATTGTCAGCAGTAGTGCTACCTTTCTGCTGTCTGGCTCCTCATCCAGTCCCATGGCCTTCACATACAGCAGAAACTGTTGCTTGAAGTTCCTCCAACTGCTGTCAACATTGCCGCTCAGCTTCAAATTCTCTGTTGGCTTCAAAGAATCCATATTCCTCACTTGTCAGTGATCCAAACTGGTTACTTTACTCCTGACACCATGTTGTGTTCCGTTTAATACCACCAAAACACACACACACACACACACACACACATTAGAAATGCTTCTGATGCCAATGGCCACAAAAGAGGCGCATGGCCAGGCAGCTGTTAGCTAAATGCTCTGCTGTGTTTGTTTCTCTGGTTGACTTGATGCTGCTGCTGTTGCTTGTTTATTTTTTATTTTGGGGTCGACGCCATCTTTCCTATGTCGTCATTAAATTATGATATGTTGGCAAATGTTTTTTACCTGAAGTACCGTATGTTGTCTTTCCCCCTGAGTTTCTTCTTGGAGTGAAACAGAACGCCTTATTTACATAAAGTCACAAAACCTTCTGGGGGAGTTTGCTGCCTTTTTAATCCCTTATGCGTTTGCAGGTATTTAAAGCTGCAATTTCTGGAACTGGAACTTAGGAAAATTTTGAACAGAGACATGTTTCTGGTCCCTCCCCCTCAGAGCCATATATGGCTCTGCTCCCTCTTGCTCTCTTTGAAATTCAGCTCTGCTTCCGAATGCTCCGTCTCCACTGCATGTCCTGTCAGCCGCTGCGAAGTTCTGTGATTATATGTTAATAAAACGTTTTGACAAATAAAATAAAAACAGGGAGCGCTGCTCCAGCACACCAAAACACCATGAAATCTGCAGAGCCGCGCGCAGCCACGTTGGACATGAGTTTAATTCGCTCGTGACAAATTCATTAATTTCCTCAATGTTTCTGTCATGGAGTCAGCGGAGGAGGATGCGATCACTTGACTTTTGGCAAAAAAAACAAAAGAAAAGTCCAGATCAGGGATGAAGAAGGGGAATTTAATACATTTGTGTCACATACAAAACAGTTTTGCATCGCTTTGCAATTATTTCAACGAGAACCTGCGCGGCCGCGGGGGCTGGGACAGGAGCGTGAGAAGCTCTGTTTTTATTGGCTGGTTAACGGCGGGTCACTGTGGCTTTTTAGAAATTCTTATTTACCACCTGGAGAAGCAAGGGGACTATAGTTTTTTTCAGAGATTACTTTGTCTAACATCAGTCTGTCAGGAGATAGTGACAGAGTGAAGAAATATGTTAAAAATATATTTTTAGAAAACTTACAGACTGCACTACAGAAACTGCAGACTGCACCTTTAAATTATTGAAGAGGTTTAAACTTGTAAAAAAGTGTAGAACCACTAGACTGAGGAACAGCTTCTACCCTGAAGCTGTTAGACTCATGAAACCATAATAAGGATTATCAGTGAAATAATCACTGTAATGCCACTTGATTGATGATATGTACTGCTGATCTCATGCTGCTGATCATGTTGCTGTGTTCATTCTTACTCATCTGCTCACACAGACTCATGTTCGTGCTGCTGTTCGGCACAATTTCTTTTTACACTTTATACTTTTGTTGGATGTAACTGGGACACTGTGTACACAGTTTCGTTCCACCTCATGTACTAGAGTGCATGTGATGCAAATGGGAACTCTGGGAAAACTTGGCAACAATTAAAATTTAGATGCCTGAACAGGAAGTTAAGATGTTTTAATGAGTTTAACCAGATCTGATTAATCCTAATCTGATTTTATTTCACTTTATTTTCTGTGAAATGTTTGATTTTATTCTCTTAAATCAGACACTTGACTGTTTTTATTTTTCAGTAGAAGAAGAGGAGGATGAAGACGAGGACGCAGAGGTTGACGTGGTGACGGTGGACACGACGTCTTGGCGTCCTCTACTCCCGAAACCAGATGACATCATCGACATCCACCTGCACAACTACGCCGCCCCGCTGCCTGCTGGGAAACTACTGAAGGCAGTGGGGCCAGGGGGCAGGCGGTGGTGTTTGAGCCTGCGGTCAGACGGCGAGGACGGGGACAGACGGCAGACGCACAACGTGCTGGAGAGGCGGCGGCGCGACCAGCTGAGGAGGTACTTCCTGTCTCTGAGGGACCAGGTCCCCGCCATCGAAGGCAACAAGAAGGCGGCGAAGGTGTTGGTACTGAAGGAGGCGGCGGCGTTCATCGCCGAGGTCCAAGAGGAGGAGAGGAATCTGCTGACGATGAAGGAGGCGCTGACGATGAGGAGCAAACAGCTGAGACGAAGACTGGAGTGGCTTGGTACATCATGCTAACCGTTAGCATGTCGTGTGATGAGCTCGTTTTTATTGTTTTAATCTGAACAGCTGCTTGATGACGCAGCTTCTCTTTGAAATTATTTATTTGAGAGTATTGAGAGAAAATATCTGCAGAGGAAGTGTGCCTGCAAGCCTTTCAAAATAAAAGCCCTTCCTCTGCTGGAGTCTCTGAGTGGACCTGGGTTTTTTGTCGTCCTGGATTCAGGATCAGTTTTGTCAGAACTCTTAAGAACTTCTTGTCCTTTGGGATGGTGAGCAAACAGGAAGTTCTCCTGGACTCTGTTTTATTTCTCTGGAGGGATTGATTGATTGATTGATTGATTGATTGATTGATTGATTGATTGATTGATTGATGGCTCATATTGCTCAACATTCTGATGAAATGGGTTCTAACCGGGCATCGGACTGCTCCACGCACTGGTTCTGACCTGACCCAGAACTCTGACGTAACAGTTTGCTCTCCACAAAAACGACTGTCATGGATGCAGTACCCGTGCTGAGTCAGAACTGGCTCCAGACCAGTGGCGGCTCATCAATAGGGGGCGCTAGGGTGCTGCCCCGCCACTCAAACCACTCACCAGATTACATTGAAGACTTCAAAAATAAAATGGAATAATAAAAATATTTTGAAATATATGTATATATATACAGTATATATTTTTGTTGTGTAAGATACATGTTTTATAGTTAATGATGAATTGTTTCTTTCAAACACGTCTCTGATTGGTGACACATTTCTGGCCCCCGGGGGTGCAAGATTCTTAGCCCATAGACTCTCGTTAAAAGTTGTACATGCGCAGTTAGCTCCTCTTCGTCACAAGAGAGAGGAAGATTCTGGGCGCAGATCTCCGGTGCACAGTCGAATGCGAACGGTACCGAATGTGCTTCCGGTCCCGCAACAGATTTAGTTTTTTGTTTTTTTGTCCGGGAACAGATCGTGCAGTGACACTCCCAACCAGGCTAGCTGCTGCAGGTAGGCTTTAAGCCATTTAAAGTCTTTTATCTAATCCTTATGTTACCATTTCTGACTGATATGCCTCTCAACTTTTAGATGTCTCTGTTAGTGAAAAATCCTTCAGCTGACTGTGTATTCTAAAAGTGGGAACTGGTGAGTTTGATTGTTTATTGAGCTAGCACTAGCCTCTAGGTTATTATATTGGGCTCTGTGCTAAATCAGTGCTATATTGCTACATTTATTTGAAAGTGTTTATAGAAAAAAATAATTATCAAACATGAATACGTTTCTACACTATTTCTACACTAAATGTCACTGATGGTGTTCTACTATTTCATTTGTGTTGATCTGGATAATGAAAATCAGCCTCTTGCTCCTAGTGTTGACATTGAAGAATTTAAATTGAAGGTACATTGAGATGGTGAAATGCTATATTATATGCTAAGGTGTAATATTATTAGGAATATTTAAGAGTACTCAAATAATGAGCTTGATTCTATTTATATTTTGAACTTATATTACTATACTGTAGTCTTCTTCTTTCGGCTTCTCTCTTCTTTTTTATTTTTTATTAAATCCTTCAACATTTACACAGTTAAACACACAGTGGTAACATGTTGACCATAACAATATTGCAAGTACCGGTGTATAACATTTGAGTAATTATACAGAGAAGGACTTGAGTTTTTTACATTTCCCCCCCTAAACCCCTCCTGAACCTCTCAATCCCCCCACCCCGCCACCCCAGCCAGCTAAAGAAACTAAAACAAAAGAAAATATAATAAAATAAAGTAACGTAAACAAAATGTTCACACGAACTGCATCTTTTTTTTATTCTGGATCAATAGTGTTTGAGCCTTAACTATCTGGATTTAAAAACGGTTCCCACGTGCTCTGATACACCTCAATCTGACCGTTTATCTTGTGAATGAGGCGTTCATAAGAGGCAGTCTCTAAAAGTGCCGCATACCATTCTGTATAGGTAGGGATATTTTGTCCTTTCCAGTGTCTTAATATAACTCGCTTTGCTGTGGTGAGGGCTATTTTTAACCATTGTGCTTTTTTTGTTTCCATTTTGATCTTGTAGTCTAAGAAGTTAAGGAGTCCCAGTGTAGGTGTCAAAAGTAAGTTGGAGTTAAGGGTGCTATTAATTTTCCCCATAACCTCCTGCCAATATGAAGTTAGGCTCGGACATGTGAGGAACATATGAAGCATGTCTCCTACATTTTGTTTACATCGCCAGCAGGTATCAGAGTTATTTATTCTAGCTCTAAATAATTTAACTGGTGTCCAGTATATTCGATTCAAAATTTTGAACTGTATAAGTTTGGAGCGTGCATCCCTCATGGGCTTTAACATTTGTTTGATTATTACACTCCACTCTTCTTCTGTAAACTTTTTGTTTAATTCTGATTCCCATACCTTTTTAAGTCCTACATTAATATTACAAGTGTTCTCGATCAGGTAGTTATAGATCTGACTTACTCGTCTTGAGGAGTCTTTCAATTTATTAAACATGGTGTGTATTGGAGACTCTGTGGGAATAATTGCCTCAGATTTCTTTAATTTTGTAAGGCAGTCTCTTATTTGTAAGAACTTCCAAAATTCTTTGTAGTTTAGACTGTATAATTCTTGAAATTGTTGAAAAGACAATAAAATACCATTTTGAAAGAAGCAGTTTATCCTCTCTATCCCTTTTGTATGCCAGCTCCTCCAAAAGATCATTTCCCCCCCCTATTTTTATTTTTGGGTTATTCCACACTGAGGCTGTTCCTTGAGTGAAGGGACAGGTGTTTATTTTTTTATGTAACCGTTGCCAAATGTTTTTAGTATGCATGATAATTGGGTTGGATTTAACTCCATCATTCGGCTGTTGGGATAGATAATCAATGGCTTTGAACGGGGCATTTACTTCACCTTCCAAGTTCACCCAGATCAGACTATTGTCATTGTTTAACACAAGTGATGTTATTTGTGCACTTATAAAAGCTTCATGGTAAAGTTGCATGTTTGGCAGTCGTAGTCCTCCATATTCTATTTTAGCTTGGAGTTTTCGGATAGACATTTTGGTTTTTTCCCCTCCCATATAAAGCTGTTTATCATTTTGTCCAGGGTCTTGAATATAGAGTGTGGGATTTTAAGAGGTAATAAATTGAATAGGTAATTTAGTTTTGGTGTAATAATCATTTTAATGGCCTGGACTCTGCCCCATAGTGATATTTGTAACTTGTCCCACCCCTTTAAAAGTAAGTTTATCTTATTTATCACAGGTTCAAAGTTGTCCTGTACAATGTTTTCCAGGCCCGGGTTCAGCAGTATGCCCAAGTATTTAAGGTTTTTTGGTACCCACTGAAATTTCCACTTTTGTATATGACTTTTATAGCAAAACTTTGACAGGGGCATCACCTCACATTTAGACCAGTTAATCTTGTATCCGGATAGTTCAGAAAAATTGTTGATCAGATTAAGTAAAGGAGGTAATGATTCCTCAGGATTTGACATTAGGAGCAGCACATCGTCTGCAAAAATCAACATTTTGTTGTCTAGTCCACCCATTGTTATACCTTTTATTATTTTGTTTTGTCTGATGGCCTGAGCCAAAGGTTCGAGTGCAATAATAAAGAGCAGAGGTGACAGTGGGTCTCCCTGTTTAGTCCCACGTTCAATTGAGAATTGAGTTGATCTTGATCCATTAGTTGTTACAATCGCTTTTGAGTCTGTGTAGATCATTTTGATTATTTCTAAAAAAGAGTTCTGAAACCCAAATTTTCCGAGTGTATAATATAGATATCTCCAGCTGACCCTGTCAAACGCTTTTTCCGCGTCGAGTGACAGGGCTGCTACAGGAAAGTTTAAGTGTTGGGCCTTCCAAATCAGATGTAATAAACGTCTTAGACTATCAGATGAGGTTCTGCCCCTGACAAAGCCCGTTTGGTCCGGGTGTATAATTGATGTTATAATTTTATTGATCCGCAGTGAAAGTATTTTTGTGAATAGTTTTGCATCACAGCACAGTAAGCTTATTGGCCTATAGCTGGAACACTCCAAAGGGTCTTTCCCTTTTTTTGGAATGAGGGTGATTAGAGATTCCTTCATTGATCTGGGGAGCCGATGCGATTCAATAGCTGAATTGAAGGTTTTTAATAATTCTGCACCTAGTTCAGATGTAAATTTTTTATAAAACTCATTAGGAATACCGTCCAAGCCTGGAGTTTTCCCATTGGGTGATATTTTAATGGTTTTAACGAGCTCTTCCATAGTTATAGGTCTTTCTAGTTGTGAGGCATTCTCTTTGGACAATTTCTGAAGATTTAATCTTCCAAAAAACTTTTCTGCTGCATTTAGATCAAATTGCCCTTCTTGAGAATACAGATGCTTGTAGAAATCCTTGAATATTTTATTAATTTCTTTCTGACTAGTAACTACGCTCCCCTCCCCATTCTTTATTGCATTAATTTGACGCGCTGCTTGTTTGGCTTTTAATTGGCTTGCTAATAATTTATCAGCTTTATTACCTGATTCATACCATCTCTGTTTGATCCTGAAAAGAGAATATTCTGTTTTTTTGGAAAATATTGTATTTAACTCATATTTAGCTTTGACTAATTTATCAAAGGTCGATGAATTAAGATTTTCCGAATATTCCCTCTCTAATTTCTTTATCTCATTTTCATAGAGATTTATGTTTTGGGAATCTTGTTTTTTGATCCGGGAGGAGTGTTGTATCAGTATTCCCCTAATGTATGCTTTGAACCCGTCCCAAATTGAGTTTTGGTCTGCCGTATTGTTATTGTTTATAAAATATTCAGTAATTAGTTCTCTGAGTTTTTTGCATAGGTCAGCATCATTTAGTAAACTGGTGTTCATCCTCCAGCTCTTAGCCCTTTCCTGTTGAGATCTCATTTGTAAAACTAGGTCTATGGGGGCGTGGTCAGTTAGTGCAATCGAACCAATATTGCAATTCCCAACACTTTCAATCAGAGAGTGTGAGAGTAAAAAATAGTCTATTCGACTATAAACCGAGTGCCTACTTGAAAAAAAAGTATAATCTCGTGCTGAAGGGTTTAGGAGCCTCCAAATGTCTGTTAGTCCAGCATATTTGCACAGGGCTTTAATCGCTTCCTGAGTTTTGCAAGTTTTAGGAATTGATTTCCCAGATCTATCCAAAACAACATCTAAGACTTGGTTGAAGTCTCCTGCTAAAACAGTTGGGAAGTCTCCAAACTCCATTAAAATTGTCTTTAGTTGTAAGAAAAAGTCTGGGTCCTCTATATTAGGTGCATATACAGTATATTAGCTATAATAATGATTTGTCCTGAAATATTGGCTCGCAGAACAATTACGCGGCCTTCTTTGTCTTTATATTCTTTCTCCACTTGAATTGTAAGGTGTTTAGAGAATAAAATTGACACGCCCCTTTTTTTCTGTTTGTAAGTATTATGGTAAGCCTGTCCCACCCACCTGTCTTTAATTCTGCTGACGTCTTTCTCCAACAGGTGTGTTTCCTGCAGCAGCATCACATCTGCCTTTTTCTGTTTTAAATATTTGAGTATTTTGTGTCGTTTAGCGTAGGAGCCCAGACCATTAACATTCCAAGAGGATATTTTAATTATTGTCTCCATCTTTTATTTCCATTTAACGAGAGTAATAGTGAGGCCTTCATTATGTCTTGTGATATGGCAGTTGTGTGTGGCGTAAAACAAAAGAAAAGGATTTTTAAAAAAAAGCTGGCTGAGGTGGAGGATCCCAAAAACAAAAATGAAACTTACCAGTAGACACGAACAGAAGTGTCTTTGGTAAAATAACAACACCTTATTCCTTATGACGAGCATAGAGGTCTTCAGAGAGAGCCTTCTCGACCAGCAGCATATGATAATAATAAATGTCCAGAACTTCCACCAGAACTTGGCTCAAACACCTCAGGAAGAGAGAGAAAAGAAAGAGAAAGAAAACAACAACAAGAAAAACACCAAAGTAGCTGGACTATATAAACTGTACACATTAAGAAAATGTGTGGGACATGAACATATGTCAATTTAGATTTATCTCCCGTCAGCAAAACGGGGGTCTCCCTTAAATAACATAAATATGTCCAGTATATCTGAGTTCAGTTTCAGCATATCTGTATATAGAATGATAAACATTTTAGTCTTAATAAGTTGGAGATTATGTTCTAATTAGTGTACTCAAAGATGGAAAATTATTAGTGAACATTGTAGTTATTTAGCTTATATAAAAATATATACAGCATATCTATATATATGTACACACATATCAGATACATATATGCACATATATATACATACATATATACATACATGTACACATACACACATACCCACACATATCTAGATAATTATTACAGCTTATTCTTTCATTTACTTTCCTCTGGGGGTTGGTATTTTTCTATCATCTTCCTTGCTGCAGCGGCGTCTTCAAAGCGGAGGCGTTCTTAACCGAGGTTGATCCAAAACACTGCTGGGTACTGTGTGGAGTATTTCAGTCCCTTGTCTCTGCACATACGTCTGACCTCGAAGAATTTGTTCCTTTTTTCTTGTTCTTCCCTCGTGAAGTCAGGAAAAATTCTATTTTGTGCCCCTTCCAGTGAAAAGTTCCAGCATCTCTGGCTCCGAGTCGTATTTTCTCCCTGTCAGAGAAACGAAGGAATCTCACGAGGATGTGGCGTGGTCCAGCTGGTGTGCCTCTTCTGTCTTGTTTTAGCGTAGGTGGTATTCTGTGAGCCCTCTCGATGATGATTTGATCTGTGTCTTGGTCTTGTGGGAGTAGAGATCGTAGAACATCCATGACGCATTCACGTACATTATTCCCCTTCTCCGAGTGTTCAGGGACCCCCTTAATTCTCAGATTGTTTCTTCTGCTGTAGTTTTCTTGATATTGCATCTGACTTTCCAACTGTGCAACTTTGGACTTTAGCTCAGCTGCGCTCACAGTGAGCACCGCGTTTTCATCTTCAAGTTGCGACACTCGGTTTCCGGCCTCCCCAAGCCTGCTGTTGAGGCCGACCACTTCAGATTTTAGTGTCCAGACCTTCTTTTATTGTAATCACGTCTGCCCCGACCTGCTGTATTTTGTCTTGAAGATCCCGGTTCATGATGCGAATCTCGTTTATAATCGATGTGTCTGTCCCTGCATCAGCGGGCGTCTCCATGCTGGTGTTAGCGCTAGCGTTGCTAGCATTAGCCTCGTTAGCTCGTTGTTGCGACAGCAGCATTTGGTCGATTTTAGGGCCCGGTGTGTTCTTCAGTCTTAAATTTCTCCCTTTGTTCATCTGGCCTGCTTATTTTGTGCCGTACTCACTCGGTTTGAGCCCTCTGGCGGAAAGTAGAACGTAAAACTGGCCGATATCAGCTCGAGCTCTTCAGCATGCGTCCTGTCCTCGCCGCATCGTTATGTAGATAAATGAACAACTCTTTTCTAACATCTTTTATTTTATCTGTATCCCCTTCAGTCCCTAAAATTCCTCCCATATTCCAAACTCTCCCTGCCTCTTTGACTTTTCTTTTCAATCTGTCCCTTTCATTTGTATATTTAATGCACTCCATCAGTACATGTTCTACACTTTCTGTATTCCCACATTCCACACATCTACTGTCATTCCGTTTCCCTATCAAGAACATTGTATCATTTAGAAGTGTATGGCCTACCCTCATTCTCATTACTATCACCTCTTCTCTTCGACATCTTTCTCTATAATTATTTATTGTAACTGATTTTTGAATTTTGAATAATCTTCCTTTCTTGTCTTCATTCCATCTTTTCTGCCATTTTTCTTTTTCTTTTCCTTTAATAATTGACTTACCCTCTCCTTTCCCTAACATTATATTAACTGTTATTTCTCCTTTCAATGCTTTTTTAGCAAGTTTATCTGCTCGTTCATTCCCTTCCACCCCCTCATGTGCTGGTACCCAACAAAACTGTACATCAATTCCACCTCTGTGTAACCGGAATAATGTGTGCTGTATTTCCAAAAGAAGGTCTTTCCTGTCGTTTCCTTTCGACTGCATACTTTCTAAAACAGCCTTTGAATCAGTGCATATCACCACCCTATCAGGTCTAACCTCCTCAATCCATTGTAAGCTAAATATAACTGCCGCCATCTCTGCTGTGTATATTGAAAGTTGATCTGATATCCTTTTGGAAATACAAACTTCAAATTCTAGGATATAAACTCCTATTCCCACCCACCCCTTTGTATTTTTTGAGCCATCTGTGTAAATTTCCATATAATTATAATATGATTCTCTAATGAATTTGCTGGTGTTCACCCCTATTTCATTTACATTCCATTCTCTCTTCATTTCTAGCATTTTCATATCAACTTCACTTTCTGGAATTAACCAGGGTGAGATAACTCTAGTTGGATTAATCTGTGCAAATTCTATATTGTCTATTCCATATATTTCCGCTAATTTGTTTATTTTCCACCCAAATCCGTTTCTATGATATTTGTTATATTCCCAACAATCCTCAATTGTCGATGCTGCAGGATTTTCTTTACTTCCTTTGAGTTTAATCCAGTAAGTTAATGACAGTTTAGTTCTTCTCATTTCTAACGGAGTTTCACCACTTTCTATAAGTATTACATTAATTGGGGTTGTCTTTATTGCTCCTGTGCACACACGTAGTGCTCTGGATTGAAGTCTATCTAATTTTTGAAGTGTTGAATTTGCTGCTGCTCCATACACTATGCATCCATAGTCCAACGTCGATCTCATGAGAGCTCTGTATATATTTAAAAGTGATTGTTTATCTGCTCCCCAGTTATTACCTGCCACTGCTTTCATTAGATTTATTACTCTTTTACACTTTGTCTCTACCTGATTTAAATGACATTGCCATGTGTATGAACTGTCTAACCATAAGCCAAGATATTTAAATTCACTAACCAATTGTATAGGTTGTCCATATAGTAAGAAATGTTCATCTTTTATCTTCTTTTTGTTTGTTATCATCATGTATTTAGTTTTGCTTACAGACAGTTTGAAACCCCATTCATAAGACCAGCTCTCTATTTGATTAATTGCTTTTCTAATGCTTTTAACAACATGTGGAACATTTCTCCCCCTCATCCATATTGCTCCATCATCCGCATATAGTGCTGATTTGATGCCTCTATCAAGATTTGCAAAGATATCGTTAATCATTATGTTGAATAAAACTGGACTAATTACACTACCTTGAGGGGTGCCATTTTCCACTTTGAAGACTCTTGATAATTCACCCCCAACTTTAACTCTTATTGACCTATCCTTAAAGAAGCTGGCAATCCAGTTATATATCCTCCCGTCTATTCCCATTTGATCTAGTTTTATTAACAGTCCTTCCCTCCACATAGAATCATATGCTTTTTCTATGTCAAAGAATACTATAATCATAATTTCTTTCATTTTCAGTGTTTTTTCTATATCAGTACACACTCTTACTAGAGCATCTACTGTGGACCTGCCATTTCTAAAACCACATTGATATTTATTTATAAGTTCTCTTTTTTCCAGAACATACTTTAATCTACTAACTAATATTTTCTCCATCAGTTTACATAGATGGGATGTTAATGCTATGGGTCTGTAGTTGTCTGCGCATGATGGATCCTTCCCTGGTTTATTAAATGGTAGAATTATGGCTCGTTTCCAACTCTTTGGGACAGTTCCTTCTTCCCATATTTTATTGAACAGTTTTAATATAATATTTAATGTTATTTCTGGAAGATTTCTAAACATAACATAGCATAGGTAGGTCTCATCAGCAACAACGATGAGACGGACTACAGGAACGAGGTGAGCCGCCTGGCCTTGTGGTGCGGACACAACAATCTCACTCTCAACGTGGAGAAGACAAAGGAGATTGTTGTGGACTTCAGGAAGAGGGATGCCCAACATCCTCCTCTGACCATCAACAGCACCGCAGTGGAGAGAGTGGACAGCACCAAGTTCCTGGGAGTGCACGTCTCAAAGGACCTGTCCTGGAGCAGGAACACTGCAGCACTGGCAAAGAAGGCTCACCAGCGTCTCTACTTTCTCCGCAAGCTGAAAAGGGCTGGAGCTTCAACCCCCATCATGAGCACCTTCTACAGAGGTGCCATAGAAAGTGTCCTGACCAGCTGCATCACTGTGTGGTTTGGTGCATGTACTGCATCCTGCCGCAAGAGCCTCCAGCGCATTGTGAGAGCAGCTGAGAAGATCGTGGGCACCTCCTTGCCCTCACTGCAGGACTTACACAGCAAACGCCTCACTCGGAAAGCCCACCGCATGGCAGGTGATCCCACACACCCACTACACAGCTGCTTCAGACTGCTGCCATCAGGAAGGAGACTGAGGAGTCTCCAGGCTCGAACCAGCAGACTGAGAGACAGCTCTGTTCATCAGGCAGTCAGAATGCTAAACACTCTGCCTGCTCTGCCTCCCCTCCCATTTGAACTGCCTTAACACTAAAACTTTCTCACATACTATCACTCAACACAAAGTTTTTAACACTAGACTCTGTGTCACCAAACGGGTTTTCACTAAACTCTCGGTCATGTGCTCATACAGTTTGCACTACTTCTCATACTTGCACTAATGTCTGTATTACATCACTGCCTATAATCATAATACTGTTTACATTCTCTGTTTACATTTATTAATACTGTTTACTTTTATTACTACTGCTTACATGTAATTACTACTGTTTACATTTATTTACACTACTCTAATATCTACACCACTGCTGGTACATATACAGTGTGCTCTGAACGGTCTTATTTAGGGATGCCCAATGTGCCTTACTGCATATGCCACTTTTTGCCTCTACAACAACATCAACTACTACCTCATACATATACTGTGTACATTGACTCATACGCTGCTTTGCCACTTTGCAAATGTCAATGCTAGAAACCTTTAGTTTATTTTAGTTATACTTTTTATACTCTTTTTTTATACCACTATGAAAAAAACTCAGGACAGTGTTAGTTTTACTATTTTTATGCTTATGTCTATTATTATATGTTTCAGTGTTTCAATGTTTAGATGTTTACTGTTGCACCGAGGGACTGAGAGAAACGCAATTTCGGTCCTGTGTATGTCCTGCACTGTACATATTGCAGATCTGACAATAAAGTTGACTTTGACTTTGACTTTGACATAGGTTATCTTCTCCTGGAGCTGAGTAACCTGTGTCTTTTTTTGTTGTTGAACTTTATTGCCTCAAAATAACCAAACAAAGTCTTTTAAAAACACGAAAAAGTGTTGAGATTGGGCAAGACAAATAGTACAAGCATGTGGAATCAGGCATCATACTGAGATTCTTCAAATAAAATAGTCAATCGTGACCATCTTGAAAGGAAAATATCCATTTTCATTTGTAGTTGGACAGTCAGACGCTCCATCACATAAACAAGTTTCAACTTTTGCATCCATTGAGCAACAGTTGGTGGGCAGGGCTTAATCCAATTTAGGGTAATGGTCTTTCTTGCCACTAGTAACAGGATGTGCAGTATGTAACATTGATCTTTAGTGAGTAGATCCTTGGGATATATGTCCAGCAGAAATAGAAGAGGGTCCATGGGAAGATCTGTCCTTAGAATGTCCTCGATCTTCTGTTTAATGTTCTCCCAAAAGGTCTTAATTTTGGGGCAGTCCCAGAAGATATGTGTGTGGTCACCAACCATTCCACAATTCCTCCAGCATTTGTCTGTAATTGTACTCTTGGAAATAAAAGTTTTTAATGGAGTTTTAAAAAATCTAGTTTTCATTTTCCAGTCAAACTCTTTCCAGATCTGACTCCCAATCCCTTTATGGCACATAGAACACACATTTTCCCAAGTTTTGTCTGTTAATGTTACATTCATCTCCAGTTCCCACTGTTGTTTAATATGTAGTGTTATCAGACAAATTATTCAGCAATTTTCCATACATTACAGAGATTACTTTGTTCGTTAGTGTCTGCTTTTCAATCACCTGTATAAAAAATGCTTCAATGTCAGTAGGTTCTTTTTTAATTTTATCCCATTCCACGTGTTTTATTAAATAATTTCTAATCTGCAGGTATCCATATAGATCATTTGAAGGCAGGGAAAACTGATCTTGCAATTGAGAGAATGATTTAAGCGTTTGCCCGTAAAACAAATGATCCAGCACAATCAAACCCTTATTTGCCCATCTTTTAAAGACCGTATCTGAAATGGATGGTATAAATTCAATGTTACCCACAATCGGCATAGCACGTGATAGCCCTGTATTACCTTTAATTTGTTTTTCAATTAGGGTCCATATCTTCAGTGTTTGTTGAATCCAAGGGTTGTTAATTTTTAACTTTTTTAAAGAGTTTTGACTCATGAATGGTAGGGTTCTCAATGACAGCCCAGGAACTGAGTTCTGTTCAATGGAGACCCACTGTGTTTCTGTATTATTAGTAATCCAGGCCAAAATAATGCGCAAGTGTGTTGCCCAGTAATACAATTTTAAATTAGGTAGTAGTAGATCACCCTGTTCTTTACTGGTCATTAATACTTTTAGACGCACTCTTGGTCTTCGGTTTTGCCAAATAAATTTTGATACAAGCTTCTCTAGAGTTTTGAATGTAGATTCACTGCTGTAACCTGTGTCTTTTAACACCATTTTGATTTCTTTCATAGTTATATGGTCATCAAGTGTTGACATGGATTTATTTTTCTTCTGTCCTACATCATTGAATGTTTTGAGTTTTTGTTCTTTCTGCTGTCTGTGAAGTTGTTCCAGATGTTCTCCACTGTGGGTTGCAGCAAACGCCTCACCAAGAGAATCAGCCTTGTCTTTATTTGAAACCATTATCTCTTTATTTTTAATCAGTGCTGGAATTTTAAGTTCACTTCTTTTCCCACTCATTTTCTTAATCATAGTCCACACTTGTTGCAGATTTATTTTATATCCTATTGATGAACAATAATCTCTCCAAGTTTTCTTTTTTGCCTCCTTAATGGTCCTACGTGCTGAGTCTGAGCTGCTGTGTTCAGCTCAGTCTTATAAATAGCACCCTCTCACAGTGTTACACAACCAGTTGGCTGTTGACAGCCGAAACTAGCTGCTCACATGATCAAGGCCTAACGATGACCATCAGCCTAACGATGGATCGTTCGCAGCCTGATGGTTGTCTGCTATTCACAGAGGGCTGAGTGATACTAGCAATAACAGCATTGTAAGAGGGGGGCAGTTTTGATTGATTGATTGATGTTTATTCATTCATTTTAAAAGGACAATACAAGACAGTTTCATCAGATACAAGAATACAAGTAGGATAAAATGAAGGGAGCAGAAAGAAGATGAAATCTTATTATATCTGCCCCTTATTTCACAGTTTGTTCAACCAATGATAACCTTCAAGCAACTTCACAGAATGAATAATTCTACTTATTTTTCTAACTGTAATACACAAACTACATCACAAAATGAATAATTCTACTTAATTTTCCTAACTGTAATACACAAACTACATCACAAAATGAATAATTCTACTTAATTTTTCTAACTAATACATAAACTAGATCACAAAATGAATAATTCTACTTAATTTTTCTAACTGTAATACACAAACTACATCACCCATAATTCTACTTACTTTTTCTAACTGTGATACACAAACTACATCACAAAATGAATAATTCTACTTAATTTTTCTAACTAATACACAATTTTTCTAACTAATACACAAAATACATCACACTTATTTTTTATTTTATTTTTTTTTTCTACTTAATTTTCCTATTTTTTTATTATTTTTTTCTACTTAATTTTCCTAACTGTAATACACAAACTAGATCATAAAATGAATAATTCTACTTAATTTTTCTAACTGTAATACACAAATTAAAAGATGGCACAACATCAAGATGTTCACAAAATGAATAATTCTACTTAATTTTCCTAAATGTAATACACAAAATACATCACAAAAATGAATAATTCTACTTAATTTTTCTAACTGTAATACACAAACGCACTAAGCTACACCATAAGTACAACATAGGTGTAATACACAAATATGCAAGGTTACATCATATATAGTTTTTGAGCAAGTCTTTTTTTACCTTTTTCTTAAATGTATACATTGATTTTTCATTTTTAACATCACTCTCCAGAGCATTCCACAATCGAACTCCCTGAATTGAGGTAGACCGTCCCTTTAAGCTGGTTCTAAATTGTGGTTTGATGAATATCTCTGTCCCTTTGAGATTGTAATAACTTTGTCTTTTTATAAAATTTCTTTGGATATTTAAAGGTAATGTGTTATTATGAGCCCTATACATAACTGATAAAATACTATATTCTACCAATTCCTGGAATTTCAATAAGTTTAGCTGAAGAAACAGTTGAACCCGGAGGCCTACACCCCTATTTAATGATGGGCGGTTTCTTTTCACAAAGATGGCCTCCTTTACTCCTCTCTCAAATCATCGTTCCTCTCTATCAAGGATGTGAACATCTTCATCCCTGAAAGAGTGACTGCTGGCCTGGAGATGAGTGTAGACCGCAGAGTCCTGACCTGATGATGTTGATCTTCTGTGCTGGGCCATCCTTTTGGCCAGTGGCTGTTTAGTTTCCCCGATATAAGACTGATCACAGCCCTCCTGACACTGAACAGCATACACAATATTACTCTGTTTTTGCCGGGGGACTGGATCTTTGGGATGAACCAGTCTTTGCCGTAATGTATTTTGGGGTTTAAAAGCCACTGGGACGTTGTGTTTAGAAAATAAACGTCTCAATGTCTCTGAAACTCCTGCAACATATGGAATGACCACTGGTCTGGGTCTGGGTTCCTTCTTTTCACCTGATGGCTGGCTGGAGTCCTGTTTGGGTTTCTTCTCTGCTTTCAGGAAGGCCCAGTTAGGATATCCACATTCCTCTAGAGCAGGGGTGTCAAACTCATTTTCACCGAGGGCCACATCGGCATAATGGCTGACCTTGAAGGGCCAGATGTAACTTATAAATGTAACTAAATGTAATCTAATGTAATGTAAAATAAATGTAACTACCGTACTCCTTAATGTTGAATAACTCATTTATTATAACTTATTCAACTGACAATTACAGTTGCATAGAAAACATCTGTTTGCTTGTTGCTCTAACATAAATCCTTTTAAAATTTGTCAGCTTATGAAAACCCACATAACTCCATTAATGAAGGATGAAATTGTCCAAGTTAATTAAAAAAAAACATAAAACTGAGCTGCAAAGAACATGTATGACACATGTAGCATCTCACCCAAAAAGGCTACACACAGCCTTGCATCCAACTGTGAATGACAACAATTTGTGTGCATACACATACCAAAATAAAGGTTGACTCAGTTCACAACTATATTACCGTACTCAAGTTTTTTGGTTAGTCTTTGATGAGGAGATGCTGCCTGTCCTTGAACACACCAAGTGGATTCTCTCTCTATGATTGATCATGTTCTGAAAATGATAAACACAAAACAAAATGCAAGCACAATCATTAAATTGCACACAGTTGAAATGTTCTTCTTCTTTGTTGAATTACATTTTATTATATTTTAATTAATCTAAAAAAGCTAAGTCTGGTCCTCTGGACATTTAAAAAACAAAACAAAACTTCATCTTTCAGGGATGAAGATGTTCACATCCTTGATAGAGAGGAACAATGGTTTGAGAGACGAGTAAAAGAGGCCATCTTTGTGAAAAGAAACCATCCAAGGAAGGGGAACATATTATTTTAGGTGGCTGAAATAATCACCTGTTTTTTGTTTTGTTTTTTTGAATGTCCAGAGGACCACACTTAGCTTTTTTAGATTTTTCTACCTGGATTATTGAGAATGCATCAGGATATATTTGAATTAAATTTTAAGAAAATGCTAACCTGACAAACAGGAAAGTGGACAAGATTGTCCTGTTTCACTTGCCACATCCATAAGTCCAATTTTCGCAGGAAAGCCGTGATCGCGTCGGACATCTGCGTGATGACTTGTTTGCGTCCCTGCAGCTTCTGATTCAGCTGGGCGAGATGGTCGGTTATGTCGCACAACACAGCAAAGTCACACAGCCACTTTGAAGCTAGCTTTCACTGCAGCCTCGTTTTTGGCTGTGGGTTTCATGAACAAACTCTGCTGCGACTGCAGTTTGCCTTTTAATTCTTGGCAGAATGTGTTGCTTTTCTTGAAGGCTAGCTTTAGCGTACTTAGCTCCGTGTTTGGTTTCAAAACCGACACCGCCTCGTAACACAAAAGACATACCGGTCTTTCTCCTGGAAGCACAAACAAGTATTCGCCTTCCCATCTTTCTTGAAACTTCCGTCTGTATCAACTTTTCTCTTTCTGGACATGTTGGGATCATTATTTATATCTCAATTCCACTCGTTGGCATGAAGGTAGAAACACTGCCTCGGCTACCGTAGTCGAAAGGCATTGTGGGAAAACCGTTGTCGAAAGGCATAGTGGGGCTGCCGTAGTCGAAAGGCATTGTGGGAAATGTAGTTTTTGGTCAAAACTCGCTCGTATTAATTTTTAGACACTCAAAACTTTTTAATTAAGCTCTCGCGGGCCAGATAAAATGACATGGCGGGCCACATCTGGCCCGCGGGCCAAGAGTTTGACACATGTGCTCTAGAGCCTGTTTTGTGTGTGATTTCTCCTTCTGTCTGGCTCCTGAGTTAGTGGGGACGCTGTCTGCTCTGTGATACAGAGTCCTGATGACTCCTAACTTGTGCTCCAGAGGGTGATGGGAGTCAAACTGTAAATACTGGTCTGTGTGGGTGGGTTTGCGGTACACCTCAGTTTGCAAATTTCCTCTATCAGAAACTGAGACCTCACAGTCCAAGAAAGCCAACCTGCCATTTCTTACATCTTCTCGTGTGAACTTGATATATTTATCCACAGAGTTGATGTGATCAGTGAAATGTTGGACTTCCTGAGATTTAATTTTAACCCAGGTGTCGTCAACATACCTGAACCAATGACTTGGTGGTCTCCCTGAAAAGGATGTCAATGCTCTCTTTTCTACCTCCTCCATGTACAGGTTGGCAACAATAGGAGAAACTGGAGACCCCATAGCACACCCATGTTTCTGCCTATAATATTGCTCCCCATATGTGAAGTAGGTTGACTGCAGGCACAGTTTCAAGAGTTGACACAGTTGCTCTGTGGAAAGTGTGGTCCTGCTGTTCAGAGTGGTGTCTGATTTTAACCTTAAACAGACCACCTCTACTGCCTCATCAACAGGAATGCACGTAAAGAGTGATGTAACATCAAAAGAGACCATTGTTTCATCAGTCTCCATGATGACATCCCTCACCTTATCCACAAAGTCCATGGTGTTCTGTATGTGGTGTTCTGAGCTGCCAACTAAAGGGATGAGTACAGATGCCAGATATTTGGAAACATTGTAAGTGACCGAGTTAATCATGCTAACAATTGGTCTTAAAGGTACACCTTGTTTGTGGATTTTGGGTAAACCATACAGACTTGGCGTGGCCTCCCCTGGGTACAGTCTGTGGTACAGAATATTGTCAATAGCCTTGTCCTGCTTCAAAATTTTCAGGCAATCTATCAACTTCTTCTTGTAACCACTTCCTGGATCTCTTTTCAGCGGTTCATAAGTGGTTAAGTCACTAAGGAGTGACATAACTTTCTCATGATAGTCTTTCTGGTTCAAAATCACTGTGCACCTTCCTTTGTCTGCTGGGAGAATTATGATGTTTTTGTCTTTGCTAAGAGTGGTGAGTGCATCCCTCTCTTCTCTACTGATGTTGGAAGGTGGTGGTTTGGCATTACTGAGACAGGCTGAAACTTGACTCTGAGTTGTTCTGCTTCAAAATCTTTAATTATGTTGTTGCGGATGGCTGACTCAGTGGCTGTGATCATCTCCACCAGCGGAATTCTACTTGGTGCCACTGCAAAGTTTAGTCCCCTGGCAAGAATCTCTGTCTCCGGCTGGGTGAGCTGTCTGTCAGATAAATTCTTCACCCACTTTTCTGTCTCCCTGGCATGTACCGTATTCGTCGGCCTATAAGTCGCACCGGAGTATAAGTCGCACCAGCCAAATATGCCAAATTAAATGGAAAAATCAACGTATAGGTCGCACCGGCCTATAAGTCGCACCGGCCTATAGGTCGCACCTCACGTGAGCTGGTGTTTTGCCCAAAATGGACTGGCTGCCAAATTGTTTGGAAGGACTTTTGACAAGATTATCACATTAAAACTACAGTATTTTGTTTGATGTGTCTTAATTAATAAATGAACATTATTTTGGACTGGCTGCCAATTTTTTTAGAAGGACTTTTGACAAGATTATCACATTAAAACTACAGTATTTTGTTTTATGTGTCTTCATTAATAAATGAACATTTTTTTGGTATATTTTGTGTCTTTCATCATTTATCTTTAAAGATAAACACATAGAAATATATTTTTATTAGCTGACATCACAGTAAAAAAACGTCTCATTTTAAAATGATGACAGAAACAGATACTGTATTTATTTTATGGCTTTTATTTATTTATTCAAAACCATTGAAGTCTTCATCTTCTGTGTCACTGGCAAAGAGTTCTGCCAGCGACTGATGAATGGGGTTCAGCGCTGCTTCATCTTCCTCACCGGGGCTGTCAGAGTCTTCCCCCTCCTCCTCCTCCTCCTCAGCTCCTGCTGCTCCACCTGCTTCAGCTGAAGTCCAATCTTAGCCTTCTTCAAGATTATCACATAAAAACTACAGTATTTTGTTTGATGTGTCTTAATTAATAAATGAACATTATTTTGGACTGGCTGCCAAATTGTTTGGAAGGACTTTTGACAAGATTATATTATATTTTGTGTCTTTCATCATTTATCTTTAAAGATAAACACATAAAAAAATATTTTTATTAGCTGACATTACAGTAAAAAACGTGTCTCAGTTTAAAATGATGACAGAAACAGATACTGTATTTATTTTATGGCTTTTATTTATTCATTCAAAACCATTGAAGTCTTCATCTTCTGTGTCACTGCACCATTTTTGGACCAGGCAGATGTCAACAGTGTAGGTACTGTAAAGGGTTTCTTAGCGCCCATAGCGGCCGAAACTGGTACTGCACCATTTTTGGAGCTTTTGACCAAAGTCACATTATGACCAAAATGTTGGAAAAATCGACGTATAAGTCGCACCGGCCTATAAGTCGCAGGGCTTAGAAATGTGGGCAAAAAGGTGCAAAAAGGTGCGACTTATACGCCGGAGAATACGGTAACTGTGTACCGGAGTGTTGTCTTACACTGAATGTGTTGTTATTGGAATTGTGATGGTGTTGACGAGCTATCAGTAAGTTACATTTGTTTTGTTGTCGAGTCTTGGACTTGACATGCTGTGCTAAGCGTGCCTGATCTGTACAGTTCATCACTTGCTGAAGTGTGTTCTGATCTAAGAACGTTGTTAGTTTTTGTTTAATATGCCCTTCTTTGGCCTGCAAGGCCTCAATAGTAAAATTGGTCTGTCTTACCCGTTCATTCAGCAGCTGTGTCTGTGCCTTCTGAAGGATATTGCTTGCCCGGTGTCCGCTGATCGACGATTTCAGTTCCAGGCTCTTGGGAATGATGCCACTTTGTCTGCATCTAAGGTTGAATCGCAAGTGGTTCTTGTAGTCTGCCCTCTTCCTAGCTGTTTTCTCAAACTCTCTAACAAGTTTGAGGCAATCCTGGCCAAAGTGGTTCAAAATACCCTGATGCATGCTCAATATCCTTGATAGAGAGGAACGATGGTTTGAGAGAGGAGTAAAGGAGGCCATCTTTGTGAAAAGAAACCGCCCATCATTAAACAGGGGTGGAGGCCTCCGGGTTCAACTGTCCCCCTCTTACAATGCTGTTATTGCTAGTATCACTCAGCCCTCTGTGAATAGCAAACAACCATCAGGGTGCTAACGATCCATCGTTAGGCTGATGGTCCTCCTTGATCATGTGAGCAGCTGGTTTCGGCTGTCATCAGCCAACTGGTTGTGTAACACTGTGAGAGGGTGCTATTTATAAGACTGAGCTGAACACAGCAGCTCAGACTGAGGAAGTCTTTCGGACGAAAGACGAAACGTTTCTACAAAAAAAAAAAATTGCCTTTTTTTTTTGAATGTCCAGAGGACCAGACTTAGCTTTTTTATTTAAACATTTCATCTAGATTTCTTTACTTTACCTCCATTTAAAGCATGTTTCTCACCAAGTTTGTGTAAATTCAGCTGTTTTAAAGACATTTTAACTTTTATGCACTTCAGATCAACACTATTTGTGTTTGTAGAGAAATAAAAAACATCACCACTGGACTTTTTACTTATGCTCAACACTACTCTTGTAAAGGATGTTTCTCACAAAGCTTGAGGACAATAAGGTGCGAGGTTTAAGAAATTTCAACTTTAATGCACCTTAACACACAGCATCTCTTACATCTGTAACATCTTACAGCGTCACAGTTAATGTTAAGCTAAGATACTACAGACATAGCCCTGCACTCCTCTCAAGCATTCTCCTAGCATGAATTTTATTATACAACCTAGACACTTACTTATAACATTCTCACGACACATGCATATACCCAGCTGGCATTTTGACGTCTAGTCACCGTTGAATCAACATCAGACGGTCGTGTTGGATAACCGTTGAATTTTGTGTTGATTTTGCAAATCTAATCAACGTTGAAGTAGCAACATCATTTCTACGTCAGATTCTCAACGTTGAAGTAGCAACATCATTTCAACGTCAGATTTCTCAACATAGGTGAATTTGCCAACGTTTATTCAATATTGATTTTGGTTTAGATTTTGCAAATCTAATCAACGTTGAGGTAGCAACGCCATTTCCACGTCAGATTTCTCAACATATTAAGTCCTGCATTTTAACAGTTTGACACAAAAATACATTTTGATCACTGTTTCAAGTATTGAGGTGCTGATGTGATCTCATCATATAACAGTGCCACCCTAATTGGACTTGTCTATTTTCACTATGAACATAGCAATCACAAAAATGTCTGAAAAATAATTTAATCTACATTACATGTTTACAACACAGTCAGCTAGGAAGAATCCAACAGAGACCAGAAATTTAGAAAACTGCTTTATTGTCTTAGACAATAATAATTAAAAAAAATGGCCCAAACATTGGGCAACACTGAAAGGAATTCTTGTCCATTTCTGCTTTTAAAGCACTTAAATCAATTTTAAATATTTATATACAGATTTCCTGTAAAATCAAAAAGATAAAGAAGATGTGGGCACTCAGCCTGGGTACAGCTGCTACTGGACCCCCAGGGTGTCTTTGGTGAACCTGTAGCCAGGATGTGGGCACTCAGCCTGGGTACACTTGCTCGAGGACCCCCAGGGTGTCTTTGGTGAACCTGTAGCCAGGACGCGTCTCATACCCAGGAAACGGACTGCCTGTCTTGGCCAAGGCTGACTGATCTGTTTAAAAAATAAACACAAAAGAAGAACATTTCTACAGCAGCTATTGTAAATGGTGGTATAATTTTAAGCAGTGGGAATGATAATTTTGCACCACAATTTTTAGCTTAACTGGGGCGAAAAAAGAAAAATGAACATGTGACATTTGCTGAAGTCAGTAAAAGTTGTTCAGACTAAGCAACGTGCTGCATTTATACTGTCAATATTATACTTTTGACCACAATTTACCTTTGTCCACGAGAGGAAGACCTCGACCTCCAACGCCGCCTCTGAGAAAGGGACTGCCTGTCTTGGCCAGGTCTGACTGATCTGTTTAAAGCATGCAACAGCAAAATTGGTACACATCGCATCGTGAGTTAGATGAATTGTTACATCTCTAATTTTGATCATATTTAAATTAAATACCTTTGATCATTAGAAAGAGACTCAGAGGGACTCCTGCTACCATTGCATCCCAAGATTTGAGATTGAGTGCTTGAGGGGATGTCCATCGGGGTTCTTTCTGCATTTTAGAGGGTTTAAACATAAGTGTTAATATGTCAAAAATGTAAATTACTTTACACAAGGTTTCCAAGTACCCCAAGGGGTACGTGTACCCCCATTTGAGATACAGTGGAATACTAAACTTAAAAATATTTGATACTCAAAGACAAAACGGGTCTCACACAAATACATACCAAAATGAGCATTTGTCGTTTGTGGAGGAGTAGGCAGTATAGGGGATAATTAAGTTTTATCGTTTAATGTTAAACATATTTCTGAGACATTTTAGGCTTAGTGGCCTAACAGAGCAGACAAAAACATTAACACTAACACTGGACTGTTGTCTGCTAAATGAGGTGGTTGAAAAAAAAAAGAGCTGGAGTTTAATGTTTCTCTGTTAGGCACTGTTTCTCAAATGGGGGTACACGTACCTTCTCTGACCCCGGTCTCTATAGCCGTTTACGCATTGGCCAGCCCTCCATGGCCCGGGGCTCCCCTGGGTGGCTCTGTGCCACCCGCGTTCATTACGCATTTGCCGCAGAGCCGCCTTGAAGTGGGTGGGCAGTTCTCTGGAAGTGGGTGGGGTGCTCTCTTCACGTGGGTGGAGTGTTCGTGTTTTAAGAGAGGAGACTCGGCAAAAAAAAAATTGTTAGCTGGATATATATATATTAGTGTTTCTGCGTTTAATTTTTGTTAATAACTGATCACAAATCAGCTTATGTTACAACGTAAATAACACGAAGCGCACACCCATTTCCGCCTTTCAGCGCGACCTGAATGTCATTAAACAATAACTAATATTGTCTAACTGTTGCGCGCAGCCAGGGTTTTAAAATATAACGAATAATCTCTAACTTTTACGTGCAGCTAAAATGTCAGGAGGAGTGATTCCTATATGGGGAAGTTGGACACCTGAAAATTCAGTCTGCCCGAATAGCTCAACGAGTTAATGCATTGTCGTTTTGACCGGGAGAAGTGGGTTCGCTTCCCGCCTGGGACAAAGTTATTTTACTTTTTTTTTCTTTATTCACATTTTCTTTTAAATAAAAAGGAGTTTGTTTGGTTAACAAACTCCTTTTTATTTACTCCAATAAAAAAATAAAAAAATAAAAAACTTTGTCCCAGGCGGGAAGCGAACCCACTTCTCCCGGTCAAAACGACAATGCATTAACTCGTTGAGCTATTCGGGCAGACTGAATTTTCAGGTGTCCAACTTCCCCATATAGGAATCACTCCTCTTGACATTTTAGCTGCACGTAAAAGTTAGAGATTATTCGTTATATTTTAAAACCCTGGCTGCGCGCAACAGTTAGACAATATTAGTTATTGTTTAATGACATTCAGGTCGCGCTGAAAGGCGGAAAGGGGTGTGCGCTTCGTGTTATTTACGTTGTAACATAAGCTGATTTGTGATCAGTTATTAACAAAAATTTAACTCAGAAACACTAATTCAGCTAACAATTGTTTTAGGGGTTTCTCGTTTCTGTAGTTAAATTTGAATGAAATTCAACCCTCGCGCTGAGGTTGTTTGAATGAGTCCCGCCCCTGCTGCAAACAACGAATCAAATGTGAGCAGTACATGACGTGAAACTAGCTCTGTCGGGCTCGGCCCGATAAGAACCACGGTGAAGATGGTTCCAGAACAAGGGTGGATCCCGGGCGGAAAAGGTAAATGCGAAGACGCCGAACCCGGGTTAGAAGCTGGGAGAGCCGGGGAGGGCCGGCCAATGCGTAAACGGCTTATGCGTGTGTGTTGGTCTGCTGAAGGCGTGGACAGATGCAGCAGAGGCCCCGCTCCCGGAAGGAAGTCGTTGTTTGGGTCCTCAGCGTAGATACGAGCCTCAAACGAGTGGCCCCTCAGGGTTATGTCGTCCTGGAGGAGGGGCAGGGCAGGGGCTCCCCTGCTGCCACCTGGAAGAGATTTTTATTACAAAATAAACTAAACTTTTAGTATAAGTTATGGTTTCCAGAGAGTTTTCAGCTCTCCGTCTCACCCTGAGCTGCCACTCCACCAGGTCGGTTCCAGTGATCATCTCGGTGACGGGATGCTCCACCTGCAGCCTCGTGTTCATCTCCATGAAGTAGAAGTTGTGCTGAGCGTCCATTACAAACTCCACAGTACCTGCAGGAATGGATCACAACATTTGTAGTGGGTGTGTGTAATAAGTCGCTGTGGTGGGAGGAGTTTAGCTTTGCGTGTCTTCACCTGCTCCAACGTAGCTCACGGCTTTAGCTGCTCTGACAGCTGCCTCTCCAAGTTTCCTCCGAACCTCAGGGCTTATCCCAGGCTGAGAAAGTCCAGGTGGAAATATGGAGGAAGGTAAAGGATAAACATGTTCACAAGTGTCTATAAAACATATCCACATAATTTAAACCTCAGGTGAAGAAGGTGCTGGTAACCTGTTGTGATTCATGAAAAAAGCTTCAAAACAAAATGCTTCTTAAGATCCCTCACGCTTTTGAAGCCTCACTGACCACAAAAAGCTGCCTGCAGTTAAATCCCAAAGTTGCTACAATCTTAAGGGAACAGAGATTTTTGTAAAACCACAGTACAAAACCAGATTAAAAGGGACGATCTACTTCAATACAGGGAATTGGATTGTGGAATGGTTTGGAAAATGATGTAAAAAAAAAAAGCAAATTCAATGTTTATGTTTAAGAGAATGATCAAAACTAAATTGTTGAAAAAACACATATAAATTAGTTAAATGTGAAATGTACTAGAAATTGAAAATTGGGATGAGTTATTAATTTTGTTCTGTTATTTATAGATGATTATTGTTTGAATTGATTTTTCAATTGATTGTTTTAAAAAAGGGGCAGGTATAATAAGATTCTTCTTCTTTCTGCTACCTTTCATTGTATGTTTTGTTTTCATACAATATGTGAAATTGTTTTGTGTTTTAAATTAAAATAAATAAATAAATCATGTTTTTACTCAAATAATTCACGGGACTAAAAACAAATATTAAGAAGAAAATAATGTCACAATTACACAACGATGGAAGGATTACTTCACAAAAAGTACCTCAACTTCATGTCCGGATCTTTGAATTTAAAATGTCTCATGTGACAAAGATGCTGAATATAAACCCTCTGTTTTGATTAAACCGTGTCAAACGGACATCTGTTTTAAATGTAAACAGCTGTGAACTCCACTCACCCCTGGAGCTTCCTCTATGATCTTCTGATGTCTCCGCTGGACGCTGCAGTCCCTCTCAAACAGATAGACGGCGTTACCGTGCATGTCTCCAAACACTTGAACCTCTACATGTCTGCCAACAACACACAGCGAGACATTTGAAAACTTGCTAGTTCTTCAAAGACCAAATCAAACAGTCCTCTGAGCGTACCTGGGATCCTCTACGAACTTCTCAATAAGCATGACGTCATCATTGAAGGACTTCCTGGCTTCACGTCTCGCTGACTCCAGCTGTTCGATGAAGTCCGAGTCTGACCGGGCGATACGCATTCCCTAAAACACGCAAGGTTCAAATCAAGCTCGTGGAAGTTATGCTATCAAAGTTATTTCAGTTCTTCTCTGCGTCCTTTCACCTTCCCTCCTCCTCCACGGACTGCCTTGATCATCACAGGATAACCAATCTTTGCAGCCTCTGCCTGCAGCCTCTCGTTGGTTTGGTCCTCTCCATGGTAACCACCTATGATTGGCACCCCAGCAGCTGACATGATGTGTTTGGATGTGCTGAGACAAGAAAAAAAAAAACTTGCATTATAACTTTTGGAAAAAAATGTCTACAGTTGCAAAGACGCTCAGTCCTCATCAGAAAAACTCAAAAATATGTGTTTCAGGAAGGTGGGTCACCTCTTGATGCCCATGTCTCGGATGGCTGAAGAAGGCGGTCCGATGAAGATGATTTCTTCCTGTTTACAAGCTTCTGCAAACTCTGTTTTCTGACAGGAAGCCATAACCAGGATGGACTGCCTGTAAACACAAACGTGTAACGTTTAATGAAGAGAAAGGTGGAAATTATTATTTTTTTAAAGATGGAGGATGAAACGTTCTTTATGACTTTAAGGAGAAAAAGTGGCCTGAGTGTCGTGTTCCTCACATGGGACCCTGACCTCCTGGCCACTTCTAAAACTTTCTCCATGGATAGGCAACTCTGTTGGGAAGGAGAAGGCTCGATGTGGTAGGCCTCATCTGCCTACACATGAAGCAGAAGAACAGTTTAAGATCACCATGCCTCATTCTGTTCTGCAAAGAAGACAGAGATGAATGAGAATATTTGATTAAGTGTCTTACCATGGCCACATGCATGTGTCTGTCTGTTTTTAACACTGGACTGCTAGCATGGCTCCGCACGCTAGCAGTCCGAGCTAGTTAGCTCGGACCGCTAGCTAGCTAGCTAGCTCGAAAATATCGGCACAGCTAGTAAAGCCGTTGGTAAATTCTGCGGTTGACTGTATGCCCCAAAATAATTGTTCAAAGTTTGTCACGGGTTTATTAACTAATGTGATTTACAAAACTTTACTTACTGTTGTTGTAGCTGCTAGCCCGCGCAAAGCCTAGAAGATAGACGATCCACATCACGCATGCGCACACCTTTCTTCTTCTTCTTCTGTGAGGTTTTGTGGCAGTTTACATTCTTCCGGTGTATTACCGCCATCTAGTGCGCACACCGTTCACCATACAAAAAAAAAAGAAGAAAAAAAAAGTTCCGAAAAGATGCCGGGAGAAAATAAAAAGGGTTGAAGAACTCATAACATTAGATTCATAGTTGAGGTTTCAACATTGCATCACTATTCATGTGTCAACACTTTTCCAACGGTTAATTAATCAACATTGATTGGATGTTGGAACAAGGTTATTTTTCAACTAACATATTCCAGCAAAATCTTTTAGTCACGTTTGTGAAAAATAATGTTGATAATACATACAACTCAAAACTGGTTTATATTTCAAAGGTGAATCCATAGTGAGTTAACAACACCGTTTCAATGGTTTGGTGTTCAACATTGCTTTGATGTTGAATGAATGTTTTTTCTTAAACTGACGCTATTTCAACCATATTTAAACGTTTAAAGTCGGTCGAATGCCAGCTGGGTAGGGTCTGGAGTGGGCACACGGTAGCATATAGGTGGTGGGATGTGTAATCATTCTCACCTCCGGGACCTGTGCCCACTCTCATATGTGGCATGTAGACATTGGCTACAAGGAGCAGAGGTCACAAAGGTGCAGGACTTCAAGTACTTGGGGTCCACCGTCCAGGAAAATGGGGAATGTGGTAAAGAGGTGAAGAAGAGAGTCCAGGCAGGATGGAGTGGATGGAGAAAAGTTTCAGGAGTGATTTGTGACAAAAAGGTGTCAGCAAAGGTCAAAGGAAAAGTTTACAAGACAGTGGTGAGACCAGCTATGTTGTATGGTCTGGAGACAGTGGCATTGACAAAAAGACAGGAGAAAGAACTGGAAGTGGCAGAAATGAAGATGCTGAGGTTCTCCTTAGGAGTGACAAGGATGGATAAGATCAGGAATGAGATCATCAGAGGTACAGCACATGTTAAACAACTGGGAGATAAAGTTAGGGAGGCCAGACTGAGATGGTTTGGACATGTCCAGAGGAGGGACAGTGGGTATATTGGTAGAAGGATGTTAGAAATGCAGCTGCCAGGAAAAAGACAAAGAGGGAGACCAAAGAGGAGATATATGGATGCAGTTAGAGAGGACATG
>JBBPBX010032408.1:20000-33901 GCA_038048925.1 Garcialebias charrua | reverse complement strand
TGTATGGATATCCAGAAAATATCCAATATTAGGATCTATCACAGATGTGTATCTGGAAATTATCCAAATGCTAGGATTTTTTATGTATAGGTATCCAAAAAATATCCTATATGAGGATCTGTCAGATGTGTATCCGGAAAATGTCAAATACTAGGATTTACTATGTATGGGTATCCAGAAAATATTGAACATTAGGATCTATCACAGATGTGTATCCGGAAAGTATCCAAATGCTAGGATTTTTTATGTATGGGTATCCAGACAATATCCAATACTAGGATCTGTCAGATGTGTATCCGGAAATATCCAAATGCTAGGATTTATTATGTATGGGTATCCAGAAAATATCTAATATGAGGATCTGTCAGATGTGTATCTGGAAAATGTCAAATACTAGGATTTACTATGTATAGGTATCCAGAAAATATCCAATATTAGGATCTATCACAGATGTGTATCCGGAAAGTATCCAAATGCTAGGATTTTTTAAGTATGGGTATCTAGACAATATCCAATACTAGGAT
The DNA here is from genome assembly GCA_038048925.1 of Garcialebias charrua. Lineage (NCBI taxonomy): Eukaryota > Metazoa > Chordata > Actinopteri > Cyprinodontiformes > Rivulidae > Garcialebias > Garcialebias charrua. The sequence continues at coordinate 33,377 of JBBPBX010032408.1, read as the reverse complement.
CTGTCAGATGTATATCCGGAAAATATCCATATGCTAGGATTTATTATGTATGGGTATCCAGAAAATATCCTATATGAGGATCTGTCAGATGGGTATCCAGAAAATATCCAACATTAGGATCTATCACAGATGTGTATCCGGAAAATATCCAGTGCTAGGATTTATTATGTATGGGTATCCAGAAAATATCCTATATGAGGATCTGTCAGATGGGTATCCAAAAAATATCCAACATTAGGATCTATCACAGATGTGTATCCGGCAAATATCCAATGCTAGGATTTATTATGTATGGATATCCGGAAAATATCCAATATGTGGATCTGTCAGATGTGTATTCGGAAAATATCTAATACTAGGATTTATTATCTATGGGTATCCAGAAAATATCCAATACTAAGATCTGTCACAGATGTGTGTCCGGCAAATATCCAATGGTAGGATTTTTTGTGTATGGGTATCTGGAAAATATCCAATACTAGGATCTATCACAGATGTGTATCCAAAGACTATCCAATACTAGGATCTGTCACAGATTTGTATCCGGAAATATCCAATGCTAGGATTTATTATGTATGGGTATCCAGAAAATATCCAATACTAGGATCTATCACAGATATGTATCTGGAAAATATGCAGTAGTAGGATCTTTCTCATATGGGTATCCAGAAAATATCCAATACTAGGATCTCTCAAGTATGGGTATGCATAAAATATTCTATACTAGGATCTATCGCAGATGTGTATACCGAAAATATCCTATACTAGGATTTATCATGTATGAGGATACAGAAAAAATCCAGTGCTAGGATCTATCACAGATGGGTATGCATGGGATATCCTGTACTAAGATCTGTTAAAGATGAGATCTCCCCGTATAGCACCGGAAACATATTGGATATGTGGCAGATACGGACACTTGCATACTGTTGTATTTCCCCGGATATTAGGCCTTTTCGTCCAGTGGTGTTTCCCTATAATAAACAAAGTACTGTTCAGATTTGTATGACCTATTCTTAATCTTGTTAACATTGATTCCTCCCTCAGAGAGCCCATACCCAGAAATCCCTTTTTTACTATTTTTTCCCCTTGTCTCAAACGTAGAAAAATATGTTTATGGTAAATGAAGCTTATTTATATAGCGTTTTCCAGCCCCCTATGAGGGGCCCCAAAGCGCTTTACAATACCAACCATCCACCCATTCATACACACATTCATACACACATTCATACACTGGTAGCGGCAGACCAATGCAAGGCGCCATCCAGTCCTACCGGGAGCAACTCGGGGTTAAGTGTCTTGCCCGGGGACGCAAGGACACATGGTGTGGGGAACCAGTATTCGAACCTCCAACCTTCTGATCGGGGGACGACTGCCATTACCACTACGCCACGGCCGCCCCACGGCCGTTTAATCTGTCCTAACCACATATTTATATTATTAAAATCAATTATATGTTGTATGTATTATATGTGATAAGAGGTTTTGACTTGAAATTAGAAAATTTGACTTGGTAAGATTTTACGTTTTTGCAGTGTGTTCCTATGTTTGGAAGATTTGAAGGCCTGGATGGCCCTAAACTTCTTAAAACTTAACGAAGACAAAACAGAGGTGGTGATTTTTGGCAATTTGACTGAAGACTCTCTGTCCGATTGCTCCTTGGCTCAGTATGTCCGGCCAGTTGTTACAAATCTAGGGGTCAAGCTGGATGCTGGTCTTAGGCTGGAGTCTCAGATTAAAGCAGTTGTAAAATCCAGCTTTTTTCATTTGAGGCAGCTAGCCAAAGTAAAAGCCATCCTTCCTAGACAGCACTTTGAAACAGCAATCCATGCATTTGTGACCACACGGCTGGATTACTGTAATTCACTTTATGTTGGTATTAGTGATCTGTGTACTTCCCAGCTTCAGAGGGTTCAAAATGCAGCTGCACGACTCTTAACAGGTACACGAAAATTTGATCACATTTCCCCTGTTTTGGCATCTTTGCACTGGTTACCGGTGCGTTACAGGATTCATTTTAAAATACTTTTATTTACTTTTAAAGCTCTAAATGGCCATGCCCCTCCATACCTGTCAGAGCTGCTGCATTACTACACACCCTCTCGTTCGCTCAGGTCAGCTGACCAGTTGCTTCTAATAATAATAATAATAATAATGAATTCAATTTATAACGCACTTTTCATTAATGAAAATCTCAAAGTGCTACAAGGAGCAACAGAATTAAATGACAATAAAACAAATAATAAAACAATTAAAATCAATAACAATATCAGCTAAGATCAAAAGTAGAATCATGAGGAGGTAGAGTATGCTTGGTCGAAAAGAAAGGTCTTCAAGTCGCTCTTAAAGTCAACCACAGACTGTGGGGCTCTTAGACAGTCAGGAAGAGAGTTCCACAGGCGGGGGGCAGCCACACTGAAAGCCCGGTCTCCCATGGTCCTTAATTTGGTTCTCGGAATGTGAAGGAGATTGCTGTTCTGTGACCGCAGCGAACGGGTGGATGAGTATGGAATGAGAATATCCTTCAGATAATCTGGTGAAGTTCCGTGTAAGCATTGATGTGTAATGAGAGCAGTTTTGTACTGAATTCTGTAGGCGACAGGAAGCCAATGAAGGTTATGGAGAATGGGCGTAATATGTTCAAATTTACGAACTCTCAACAAGATCCTTGCTGCACTGTTTTGAATATATTGAAGTTTCTGAAGGTTTTTGCCAGGGATTCCAATAAACAGGGAGTTGCAGTAGTCGAGCCTGGAGGAGACAAAAGCATGGACGAGCTTCTCAGCATCGGAAAAAGTTAGGGATGGGCGAAGTCTGGAGATGTTTCGAAGATGGAAGAAGCAAGTTTTAAACAGATGCTTAATGTGATTTTCAAATGTAAGATTGGAGTCCATTTTTATTCCAAGATTAGTAACAGAGGTGGAGAGGGGGATGTCTTGTCCAGAAAAGGAAAGTCTTGTTATAGGAGATGTTTGTACCTGGTGAGGGGTGCCAATCAGTATGGCCTCAGTCTTGGAGCAGTTTAATTGAAGAAAGTTCTGATTCATCCATGCCCTAATTGCCTCCAGGCAGGCAGAGAGGGCAGTGAGTGAAGATGGAGATGACAAGGTGGAAGATGAGGATGCTCCAGTCCTGATGTAAAGCTGTGTATCGTCGGCATAACAGTGAAAAGAAATGTTGAACTGATTAATAATTTGACCTAAAGGCAGCATGTAAAGGGAAAACAGCAGGGGCCCCAGAACCGACCCCTGAGGGACACCACAGGAGACACAAACTGTCTGGGACGTGGCGTTGCCAAGACTAACACATTCCAGCCTATTGGAGAGGAAAGATTTGAACCAGTCCAGGACTGTGTCGCAGAGACCGACCTCCACATGAAGACGGTGGAGGAGGATACTATGGTCCACAGTGTCGAAGGCTGCAGTGAGGTCAAGGAGGACAAGGATGGAGGGAGAGCCAGTGTCAGCAGCCAAGAGGACATCATTGGTAACCCTCAGCAATGCAGTCTCTGTACTGTGAGCTGCCCTGAATCCAGACTGGAACTTCTCATACAGGGAGTGTTGTTGTAGGTGGTCCTGCAGCTGAGCAGCAACAGCTTTTTCCAGCACTTTAGACAGAAAAGGGAGGTGTGAAATTGGGCGGTAATTAGAAAAAATGTCGGGATCCAAATTAGATTTTTTCAGAAGAGGCCTAATGATGGCGGTTTTTAGAGGCAGTGGAACATGACCAGATTGTAGAGACTGATTTATTATTTGAGTGATAAGTGGGCCTATTGCAGAATGATTGGTTTTTATGAGAGAAGAGGGGAAAGGATCCAGGGCGCAGGATGAAGGCTTCATTTTCTTGATGATGGCCTCCACCTCACTCTGAACAACTTCGTCAAAGCTGTTTAGGGTCCCAGAATGCAGACGGGTGGGTGGCACACTGAGAACGGGGAGGTTGTGGAGCTGAGATCTGATAGTGTCAACTTTGGTTTTAAAAGATGAAAGAAACAGGTCGCATTTTTGAGCAGAGTCCTCAAGAGTTTGCTTAATGGGATTAAGCAGACGAGTGATTGTGGAGAAGAGCTGTTTAGAGTTTCCAGGGCAGGTGTTGATGATGTTAGAATAATATTTGGAGCGTGCTTCTTTAAGAGAATAGGCGTATGCTTTCTGATGTTCTTTATATGCCTGCTTATGCACAGACAGACCAGATGATTTTACACGTCTCTCAATAGCACGGCCAGTTGCCTTCATCTTGCGCAGCTCATCAGTGTACCAAGGAGCTGAGCGCGAGAAAGACACCAGTCTTGTCTTTAAGGGGGCGTGTAGGTCCAGGAGCTCCCGAAGAGATTGGTTGTAGTAATCCACAGAGTCATCTGCAGATGAATGATTGACAGCGGTCAGGGTGTGAAGATCAGCAGACAGAACATCAAGGGAAATGTTTTTAAGGTCACGGAACTGGATGGGTCGTTTTGGATTTGAAGCAGGCGAAGATGAAGGCACTTCCAGGGAGATGACCCTGTGGTCTGAGACACCCAGGTCATATACAGATAAGTTATTGATGAGTACAGTGTCTGTAATCACCAAATCCAGAGTATGCCCCCTGCTGTGCGTAGGGGCGTCAACATGTTGAGTGAGATTAAGAGAGTCCAGAAGAGACTTAAAATCTGTTGCCAGAGGTGAAGAAGAATTGTCCACGTGGATATTTAAGTCGCCAAGAAAAATAGTCTTCACAGGGGAGGTGCAGAAAAAAGTGAGAAGGTCATGCATCTCTGAGTTAAATGAAACATGCGGTTTGGGAGGTCTATAAATTAATATAACATTCATCAGGAGTGGGGCTTTGAAGCTGAAAGCCAGACATTCAAAAGAGGAAAAGTCCTGAGAAGACAGATGAGACAATTTTAAATTATCCATCCATCCATCCATCTTCTTCCGCTTATCCGGGGTCGGGTCGCGGGGGTAGCAGCCTAAGTAGGGAGGCCCAGACTTCCCTCTCCCCAGCCACTTGGAGCAGTTCCTCCGGGGGAATCCCAAGGCGTTCCCAGGCCAGCCGAGAAACATAGTCCCTCCAGCGCGTCCTGGGTCTTCCTCTGGGTCTCCTCCCGGTGGGACGTGCCCGGAACACCTCACCAGGGAGGCGTCCAGGAGGCATCCTAACCAGATGCCCGAGCCACCTCAACTGGCTCCTCTCGATGTGGAGAAGCAGCGGCTCTACTCCGAGTCCCTCCCGGATGACTGAGCTTCTCACCCTATCTCTAAGGGAGAGTCCAGCCACCCTGCGGAGAAAACTCATTTCAGCCGCTTGTATCCGAGATCTTGTTCTTTCGGTCATAACCCAAAGCTCATGACCATAGATGAGGGTGGGAACGTAGATCGATCGGTAAATTGAGAGCTTTGCCTTTTGACTCAGCTCTCTCTTCACCACGACAGACCGGTACAGCGCCCGCTTCACTGCGGACGCTGCACCTATCCGCCTATCGATCTCACGCTCCAGTTTTCCCTCATTCGTGAACAAGATCCCGAGATACTTAAACTCCTCCACTTGGGGCAGGACCTCCTCCCCGACCCGGAGAGGGCATGCTACCCTTTTCCGGCTCAAGACCATGGCCTCGGATTTGGAGGAACTGATCCTCATCCCGGCCGTATCACACTCGGCTGTAAACCGCTCCAGTGAAAGTTGTAAATCACGGACTGATCCACGAGCCGGAGGAGGCTAGCACAGATGTAGCCGCTAGCACAGAGCTAGCCGCTAGCAGCAGGCCCATGGCTCCGAAAAAGATATACAAGAAGGAGAGAGAGGTAACTCGAACGAGCATTACCTTGAAGGACGTATTCCGCTTTGCAGTTGTTTGAACTTAACAACTGCTCCATTCCTCCTTCTATTTCCACCATCAAACAACTGGGACTTCTGCGCAGACCTCGTTACATCCATAGAAGCTCTCGAAAGAAAACTGTTTATTCTCAATTTTAAATTACTGCGATAAATTACAGCCAGACCACCACCGCGGCCAGTGCTGCGGGCTCTCTGCAGATAACTGTATCCAGAGGGACACGCCTCATTCAGAGAACTGAACACCTCTGGTTGGTGCCACGTCTCTGTAAGACACATGAGGTCCAAGTTCTTCTCCAGAATGTGATCATGAATTAAACATGACTTGTTGGAAAGAGACTGCACATTGAAAAGTTCTAATTTAATACCAGTTGGAATAGGAGCTTTTTGAACCGGTTTAAGCAGACTGAAGTCCACTCCACGTTTTCCTCGCCACTTCGTGCGCAGAGGACTACAAAGGCCTACAGACGCAGCGTTCTGATGACGCCATCGAGGTGCGACACGTCTCTCAGTCCAGACAGCACTAATCGAATCAGAGTTCGCTTGAGAATAAACAGTTTTCTTTCGAGAGCTTCTATGGATGTAACGAGGTCTACGCAGAAGTCCCAGTTGTTTGATGGTGGAAATAGAAGGAGGAATGGAGCAGTTGTTAAGTTCAAACAACTGCGAAGCGGAATACGTCAACATCCACGAGCCGGAGGAGGCTAGCACAGAGCTAGCCGCTAGCAGCAGGCCCACGGCTCCGAAAAAGATATACAAGAAGGAGAGAGAGGTAACTCGAACGAGCATTACCTTGAAGGAGTACAGGAGAGAGTCCAGAACAGTCCAGAGGACACAGGAAGTTGAGAGAGGCAGCAGGTAAGCGAACAATAAGTGCAGCTACGTGATACTCGAAGCTAAATTTGTGTTGAAGCTAGCGGGAGCTAGCAGCCCCTACTATTAAAATTCCGGTTAGACTAGGAAAGTTTTCTATCTAATGAATCAAGCAAACAAGTCAAATCTTGGCTTCGCCACGATCTCCCATCCTGAGCAAGCACAATGGCATCAGTGGAAAGGAAAAACTCCCTTTTAGAAGGAAGAAACCTCTAGCAGACCCAGGCTCAGGACAAGCGGTCATCTGCTTTGACCGGCAACTTATAATGTTTGCAGATCCACAACGCAGTCAGAAAAGACAGTTGCTCTAAAACTAACTAACTAAAACACAAAACTTAATCACAGAAAGGTAGAAATGTCCGCGTCCGATTCACACAGGTGCTGTACACAGGCTTGCGCCTGCCGCACTCTGCGTTCAAGAAAGGTAGAAAAGTTCAAAGAAAGGTAGAAATGTCCGCGTCCGCTTGTACAGGTGCTGTACACAGGCTTACGCCTGTCGCACTCTGCAGTCGAGAAAGGTAGAAATGTCCAACAAGGCTCGGTGAAAAAAAACAGCAGAAAGTAATAAAAAAGGCTTCAAAAAGCAAAAAGTACGAGAAGCAGCGGCAGCCAAGGTGTGCCCGCGTCCACTTCCTCCACAGGTGCTCAGTCACTGACAGGTGCTCAGTCACTGACAGGTGCTCAGTCACTGACAGGTGCTTCTGAGGGTACCGAGGACAAAGCGCAAGCTTAGAGGGGACAGTGCTTTCTCTGTGGTAGCTCCTAAGCTCTGGAATGACCTCCCATTAGACATAAGACAGGCCTCTTCACTTGCTTTTTTTAAGTCTCTTCTTAAAACCCATCTTTTTTCTTTGGCTTTTGATACAATCTGAGATGCTTTAACTTTGTTTTATTGTTTTATTGTATTCATAATTTATTATTTTAGTACTGTTTTTAGTCCCTTCCATTTTATGATTGTATTGTATTTTGTGATTGTGTGTACAGAACTTTGGTCCTGTTGGGTGCATAAAGTGCTCTATAAATAAAGTTGGTATGGTATGGTATGGTAATTGCACTTTTATTATTGATTGGAGCTATTACCGGTACTGCCTTTTAAAATTGTGAATATTTTAAACTTAGCATTATTTAATTATACAAACAACTGTGCAATTTAACTTGTGTCAGAATGTGAACTTGTCTCAAGTCTCCTCTGCAAAGGGGTCTGCGTGCCTTTAATGGTAACTTTTTAGGTACAGTCATTTTAACCAATTTTATTTATTTAAAATAGTATTTTTAAACTTCAGTTACCCAATTTTAACCACACCCGACCCGGCTACATTAACAAAATACGAAAATCTTTAGTTAAATCCATTTTATTAGTAATTTTCTAGTTAACTAATGAAGTTGTTTTATTTTTTATTTTTTTCAATTATGTACTTGAAAAACATTGCTTGAGTTGATTGTTTGGATTGGGTTTGCTTTTGTTTATTTGTTTTTTGAAAAAAGGGGCAGATAATATAATAACAATAATAATAAAACATGTTATTTGTAGGCGCCTTTCTTGGCACTCAAGGTCACCTTACATTGTCAATCATTAAAAATAAAAAAATAAACCAGACACAATATTATAAACACAGTAAAAACAAGTAAAATGAATAAAAATTAAAATAAGACAATGCAGTTGATATCATAGTGCATAGGCTACTTTAAACAAGTGAGTTTTGAGTTTGACTTTGAAATGTGGCAACGAGTCTGTGTTGTGAATATCAGGTGGGAGTGAGTTCCAGAGCTGGGGAGCAGAGCAGCTGAATGCTCTGCTCCCCATAGTAACAAGACGGGCAATGGGAACAATGAGCTGGATGGAAGAAGAGGATCTGAGGGTACGAGCAGGTGTAGCAATGTGAATAATGTCTGAAAGGTATGGAGGAGCAAGGCTGTGGACAGCTTTGAATGTAAGGAGGAGTATTTTGTAATTGATGTGATATGGGATGGGAAGCCAATGAAGCTGTTGTAAAACAGGTGTGATGTGATGAATTGAGGGGGTCCGTGTAATGATACGGGCAGCTGAATTTTGGACCAGTTGTAGTTTACAAAGGGTTTTCTGAGGTAGGCCAAAAATAAGAGAATTACAATAATCTAAACGAGAGGTGACCAGACTTTGGACCAGAACAGCAGTGGAGTGAGGAGTGAGGGAAGGACGGAGACGATTAATATTTCAAAGATGAAAGTAGGCTGACCGAGTGATATTGTTGACATGGGAGGAGAAGGAGAGGGTGCTATCAAGGATGACACCCAGACCCTTAACCTGATGGGAGGGAAAGATGGAAGAGTTATCAACCGGAATGGAGAAGCTATGAAGTTTGTTTAGTATTGATTTAGTGCCAATTAAAAGAAGTTCTGTTTTATTGCAATTTAGTTTAATATTTTTTTAAAGTGAACCATTGTTTTATTTCAAGCAGAAAATCAGTGAGGGACGAAGGTGGAAGTGCAGAATTAGGTTTGGTTTCATTTAATTTAATTTATTCATTTATATTGCACTTTACACAACCACGGTGGTGGTGACCAAAGTGCTTAACAAAAAACAGTGTAGTACTTAAAAAGACAGAATAAAAATCAAGAAAAACACAACATAAAAGCAAAATTAAAACCAGAAATGTCACCACATATTTAATTACCAAAAGCCAGTTTGAATAAAAAAGTCTTAAGCTTTGATTTAAAAGGGCCAAGTTCAGTAATCTGGCGTAGCTCAAGTGGGAGTGTATTCCAGAGTCGAGGTGCGGCCGCAGAAAAGGCACGGTCACCCCAACGTTTATATTTTGTCCGTGGAACAGAGAGCAAGAGTTGGCTATCTGACCTCAGAGACCTGGAGCGGGTGGGGAAACTTAACAACTCCGTTATATAAGTAGGAGCGAGGCCATTCAGAGCTTTAAAAACAAATGAAAGATGAAAGTAGGCTGACCGAGTGATATTGTTGACATGGGAGGAGAAGGAGAGGGTGCTATCAAGGATGACACCCAGACCCTTAACCTGATGGGAGGGAAAGATGGAAGAGTTATCAACCGGAATGGAGAAGCTATGAAGTTTGTTTAGTATTGATTTAGTGCCAATTAAAAGAAGTTCTGTTTTATTGCAATTTAGTTTAATATTTTTTTAAAGTGAACCATTGTTTTATTTCTAGCAGAAAATCAGTGAGGGACGAAGGTGGAAGTGCAGAATTAGGTTTGGTTTCATTTAATTTAATTTATTCATTTATATTGCACTTTACACAACCACGGTGGTGGTGACCAAAGTGCTTAACAAAAAACAGTGTAGTACTTAAAAAGACAGAATAAAAATCAAGAAAAACACAACATAAAAGCAAAATTAAAACCAGAAATGTCACCACATATTTAATTACCAAAAGCCAGTTTGAATAAAAAAGTCTTAAGCTTTGATTTAAAAGGGCCAAGTTCAGTAATCTGGCGTAGCTCAAGTGGGAGTGTATTCCAGAGTCGAGGTGCGGCCGCAGAAAAGGCACGGTCACCCCAACGTTTATATTTTGTCCGTGGAACAGAGAGCAAGAGTTGGCTATCTGACCTCAGAGACCTGGAGCGGGCGGGGAAACTTAACAACTCCGTTATATAAGTAGGAGCGAGGCCATTCAGAGCTTTAAAAACAAATAATAAAAGTTTAAAATCTATCCTAAAACGGACAGGAAGCCAATGTAGTGAGAATAAAACAGGTGTGATGTGGTCCCATCTAGGAGTGTTGGTTAAAAGGCGAGCTGCTGCATTCTGAACAAGCTGGAGGCGGCTCAGTGTTGACTGAGGCACACCAACATACAGAGCGTTACAATAATCGAGCCTAGAACTGATAAAAGCATGAACAGCCTTCTCCAAGTCACAACGGTTTAAAAAGGGTTTGACCTTTTTTAAAAGACGTAAATAAAAAAATCCAGACCGGACAACAGAGGCGATGTGTTTGTCAAAATGTAAAGCCTTATCAAAGGTCACTCCGAGGTTGGTTGAAAGATAGAGTTGGGTGTCATCTGCGTAGCAATGAAACTGAATATGGTGTTTGCAAAAAATGAAACCAAGAGGGAGAAGGTAAATGATAAACAACAAGGGTCCCAGGACTAAGCCCTGTGGAACACCTTAGGGTTAGGGCTAGGGAATGTGGGGTCATTGGCCCACAAATTCAACGTTAAAGCGTTGCAAATGAAATGATGTGGACAAATGTGGAGGAAATGTCCCACCCAGGGAGGGGCCACAAAGTCTGGCTAAGGGTGCCTCACCGACCCCCCTATGGCACTATGTCCTGGCTGCAGATCATCCACCTGCACCCTGGAGGTCCAGAACCACCTGGACCCAGGAGGGAGCGCTTGGTCCTGGCTACAGATCATCCACCTGCACCCTGGAGGTCCAGAACCACCTGGACCCAGGAGGGAGCGCTTGGTCCTGGCTGCAGATCATCCACCTGCACCCTGGAGGTCCAGAACCACCTGGACCCAGGAGGGAGCGCTTGGTCCTGGCTGCAGATCATCCACCTGCACCCTGGAGGTCCAGAACCACCTGGACCCAGGAGGGAGCGCTTGGTCCTGGCTGCAGATCATCCACCTGCACCCTGGAGGTCCAGAACCACCTGGACCCAGGAGGGAGCGCTTGGTCCTGGCTGCAGATCATCCACCTGCACCCTGGAGGTCCAGAACCACCTGGACCCAGGAGGGAGCGCTTGGTCCTGGCTGCAGATCATCCACCTGCACCCTGGAGGTCCAGAACCACCTGGACCCAGGAGGGAGCGCTTGGTCCTGGCTGCAGATCATCCACCTGCACCCTGGAGGTCCACAACTGCCTGGACCCAGGAGGGAGCGCTTGGTCCTGGCTGCAGATCATCCACCTGCACCCTGGAGGTCCAGAACCACCTGGACCCAGGAGGGAGCGCTTGGTCCTGGCTGCAGATCATCCACCTGCACCCTGGAGGTCCAGAACCACCTGGACCCAGGAGGGAGCGCTTGGTCCTGGCTGCAGATCATCCACCTGCACCCTGGAGGTCCAGAACCACCTGGACCCAGGAGGGAGCGCTTGGTCCTGGCTGCAGATCATCCACCTGCACCCTGGAGGTCCAGAACCACCTGGACCCAGGAGGGAGCGCTTGGTCCTGGCTGCAGATCATCCACCTGCACCCTGGAGGTCCAGAACCACCTGGACCCAGGAGGGAGCGCTTGGTCCTGGCTGCAGATCATCCACCTGCACCCTGGAGGTCCAGAACCACCTGGACCCAGGAGGGAGCGCTTGGTCCTGGCTGCAGATCATCCACCTGCACCCTGGAGGTCCAGAACCACAGGACCACGAAGTCCTGGTACAGATGATCCACGGGCACCCTGGAGGTCCAGAACCCAGGCAGGAGCCACTAAGTCCTGGGTACAGATCATCCACGGGCACCCTGGAGGTCCAGAACCACCTGGACCCAGGAGGGAGCGCTTGGTCCTGGCTGCAGATCATCCACGGGCACCCTGGAGGTCCAGAACCCAGGCAGGAGCCACTAAGTCCTGGGTACAGATGATCCACGGGCACCCTGTCTCTGGGCACGTGCTCCTCCGACCCCCCTCCGGAACCCGGAGGGATCCCCGGTGCCAACCATGCCCGCCTTCGGTCCTCCATACCCGGGTAAAACCCCAGCCGGAGCCCCCTCCCTGCCTAGAACCAGGAACTTTGCGCACCGTTCGAACCCGCGGACCCACACTTAAGCACCCTCCCTGGGTTAAGACAAGCTATCCGCGCTGCCCAGACCTCCGTGGTCCTGGTGCTCCAACTAAAAACCTGTGGTTCTGGTGCTCCAACCAAAAATAGACTAACAGTCTCTGGTGCGTAACAGGGGAGGGCTTAAGTTGAGTGTCCCACGTAGTCTCCCCTGCTCGGACACACTCCGCACGAATCTGGCCTCCTCATCCCTGGAAGTCTACCACCTCCAGAACCTTGCGCACCAGGCGAACCTGCGTACCCACACTTAAGCACCCTCCCTGGGTTAAGACCAGAGATCCGCGCCGTCCAGACCTCCATGGTCCTGGTGCTCCAACTAAAAAGATGTGGTGCTGGTGCTCCAACCAAAAATAGACTAACAACCTGTGGTCCTTGTGCACCTGACAGGGGGAACGCTAACTCGTGCGTCCGACGGAGACTCTCCTGCTCGGACACGCTCCGCGCCATCTTGGCCTCCTCATCTCTGGAGCTCTGCCACCTCCAGGATGAGCGCCCACCGTTCACAGCTCATGCGTCCGAGGGAGACTCTCCTGCTCGGACACGCTCCGTGCCAACCTGGCCTCCTCACCTCTGGAGCTCTGCCACCTCCAGGACGAGCGCCCACCGTTCACAGCTCGTGCGTCCGAGAGAGACTCTCCTGCTCGGACACGCTCCGTGCCAACCTGGCCTCCTCACCTCTGGAGCTCTGCCACCTCCAGGATGAGCGCCCACCGTTCACAGCTCGTGCGTCCGAGAGAGACTCTCCTGCTCGGACACGCTCCGTGCCAACCTGGCCTCCTCACCTCTGGAGCTCTGCCACCTCCAGGATGAGCGCCCACCGTTCACAGCTCGTGCGTCCGAAGGAGACTCTCTTGCTCGGACACGCTCCGTGCCAACCTGGCCTCCTCACCTCTGGAGCTCTGCCACCTCCAGGACAGGGCCGGCGCAAGGCATAAGCGAACTAAGCGGCTGCTTAGGGCCCCGGGGTCACTAAGGG
>JBBPBX010032408.1:0-7500 GCA_038048925.1 Garcialebias charrua | reverse complement strand
AGAGCCAGCGGAAGGTCCCCGGCGCGCGCCGGAGCTCCGCTGAGAACCAGGGGGGCCGATGCTGAGCGGAAGCCCCACCGCGGGACTCCCTGCCTGGATAGGACGAGGCCCCAGCTCCGCCGCAGGGCGTGGAGCCGGGCGCCGACTGGGAAGCTCCAGGGAGCTGGAGAACCTGACTGCCGAGGCCGTCGGACGGACCGGTCCGCGGGTAGAGCCTCCGGCACAGGGTCGCTCGGGGTTCCATCGCGTCGGAAATGAGCTCACCTGCGCGGTCTACCAGGCTACCGAGTCCGTAGGACGCACCGTTTTCGGGATAGAGCCAGCGGAAGGTCCCCGGCGCGCGCCGGAGCTCCGCTGAGAACCAGGGGGACTGATGCTGAGAGGAAACCCCACCGCAGGGCTCCTTGCCTGGGCACGCGATGACGAGCTGGACCCCGGAGGGTCTGGCGGACCGGTACCGGCTCCGGACGAGGCGGTCCGGGGTTCCCACGTTGGGCGTTGCGTGGGAAATTAATAACCGCGCCCGCGGTCTACAGACGAAAAGTCCGCCAGACGCTTCGTTTTCCGGATAAAGCCATCCGAAGGTCCCCGGCGCGCGCCGGAGCTCCACTGAGAACCAGGCCGGCCATCGCTGCTCAGAAGCCCCAGAACGAGGCTCCATTGCTGGGTACACGAACCAGAAAGGCCCCCGGGGCGCCCTGGAGGTCCGCTCTGGACCGACGGAACCATGTACCAGGGCAGAAACATCGTGCCCAAGGTCGGTAACGACGAGGCGGACGCACTCGTCGCTCCGACATGGCCGGCCGAGCTCCACAAAACCAGATAATCGCGTTTAAAGGTGCGCCGAAACCTTCCAAAACCCACAGAAACTCAGCAAAAGTCGGATCGGGCAGTCAGGGAACTCCCTTGGCATCCCTGGAGGTCAAACACTTAGTGCATGGAGAGAAAAATTTAAGCGGATTTTTTCTAAGTGTCTTAAAAACTGGGTTTCTGAAATCGTTCCGGTGGGTGTTTTCAGGGTTGGCCAAACCTCCCCTGAGAAACGTCAAAAACAGGCAAATTCTTCAAAAGGTCTCCTGAAAAAACGTCTAAAATGCACGTTTGACGTTAAGTAGAGAAAACCCCTGCCTGAGAAACATCAAAATTTTCAGACGTTTTTTCAGGCCAAGGGTTCGTCGATTTCGTCGATTTTCAAACGACCGTATCTCGGCCAATTTTGGGGCTAGAAGGAAACCGAGCAGGCCGAATTGAAGCTCTCGGTCTGTAGATGCGGAATAACGTCGAGTTTTACGTCCTAGCTCGATTTTTCACCGAGTTATGGACGTTTGAAATCGGGTCAAAAAACACCCGTTTTTCGCCGTTTTTGGCCTACGAACGCCCGTATCTCTCTCAATTTTCGGTCTAACGGAAATCCGAGCAGGCCGAATTAAAGGTCTGGGTCTGGCGGTGCGGATGGGTGTCGAGCTGCTTGGTCTAGCTCGTCGTACGGCAGAGATACGGCCGTTTGAAAAATAGTTGATTTTCGACTGCTTTTTAAACGCCCGTATCTCGCCCGCCGTTCGTGCTACGGGGAAACCGAGGGTCGGGTTGGAACGGGCTCAGTCCGTAGATGCGGAAAAATACCAAGTTTTATGCCGTAGCTCCATTTTTCATGAAGTTGTGGCCGTTTGACAACGGACCTTTAGACGCCCGTATCTCGCCCGCCGTTCGTGCTACGGGGAAACCGAGGGTCGGGTTGGAACGGGCTCAGTCCGTAGATGTGAATAGAGGTCAAGTTTTATGCCGTAGCTCCATTTTAAAATCGGAGGGTGGGCCTCGTATGCGGACAATACGGCAGGCGCAGCGGCTCGTCCATCCGCATATATCTCAGGCTAGGAAGGGCGTAGAGACGCGGTTCTCGCTGCGTTGGAAAGCTCTCGCTCTCGAGCCCCAGAAAAAGGCATCACACGACAGCTTGGGTCACCCGTATGGGTACCGGAGCCATGAGGCGCCGCTGGCGTAAGTCGAGGACCACCTGTAATTTCAAAACGCTAACTTGGGCTAGGAACGTGCTAAAAATACGGGGCTTGCATCGTTGCGAAGGTCTCGGCGAGACCTTCGCAACGATCCTAGGCAGGTGTTTCTGGCACTTTCCTAGCCCCGGGGAGCCACCGTTGAAGGTGCCCCGGGCGGCAGATTCACCCCTCCCAGGGCCTGGAGCCTGCCTGGGGGCCAGCCTCGGGGGCTAACCTGCTCCGGTGCCTCACTGGAGACCCAGACCATACACCCAGACCTCCGGACCGGGCGGCCACTCACCCTCTCCCCCCCCCCACACCCCGGAGAACGGCTTGGGTCACCCATCAACGCTCACTTTTCGCCCGTTTTTCGACTTTAAACGCCCGTATCTCTCTCAATTTTGGTGCTATCGTAAAAAGGAGCATACCAAATTAAAGGTCTCGGTCTGGCGATGCGGAAAAACGGCATGGTTTATGGTGTAGCCCGTCGGATGGCAGAGATACGGCCGCTTGAAAAATAGTTGTTTTACCTCGGACTTTCATACGCCCGTATCTCGCCCGCCGTTGGTGCTACGGGGAAGCCGACCGTCGGCTTTGGATCCAATAGGTCCGTAGATGCGGAAAAATGTCAAGCATTACGCCGTAGCTCAATTTTTCACGAAGTTGTGGCCGTTTGACAACGGACCTTTAGACGCCCGTATCTCGCCCGCCGTTCGTGCTACGGGGAAACCGAGGGTCGGGTTGGAACGGGCTCAGTCCGTAGATGTGAATAGAGGTCAAGTTTTATGCCGTAGCTCCATTTTAAAATCGGAGGGTGGGCCTCGTATGCGGACAATACGGCAGGCGCAGCGGCTCGTCCATCCGCATATATCTCAGGCTAGGAAGGGCGTAGAGACGCGGTTCTCGCTGCGTTGGAAAGCTCTCGCTCTCGAGCCCCAGAAAAAGGCATCACACGACAGCTTGGGTCACCCGTATGGGTACCGGAGCCATGAGGCGCCGCTGGCGTAAGTCGAGGACCACCTGTAATTTCAAAACGCTAACTTGGGCTAGGAACGTGCTAAAAATACGGGGCTTGCATCGTTGCGAAGGTCTCGGCGAGACCTTCGCAACGATCCTAGGCAGGTGTTTCTGGCACTTTCCTAGCCCCGGGGAGCCACCGTTGAAGGTGCCCCGGGCGGCAGATTCACCCCTCCCAGGGCCTGGAGCCTGCCTGGGGGCCAGCCTCGGGGGCTAACCTGCTCCGGTGCCTCACTGGAGACCCAGACCATACACCCAGACCTCCGGACCGGGCGGCCACTCACCCTCTCCCCCCCCCCACACCCCGGAGAACGGCTTGGGTCACCCATCAACGCTCACTTTTCGCCCGTTTTTCGACTTTAAACGCCCGTATCTCTCTCAATTTTGGTGCTATCGTAAAAAGGAGCATACCAAATTAAAGGTCTCGGTCTGGCGATGCGGAAAAACGGCATGGTTTATGGTGTAGCCCGTCGGATGGCAGAGATACGGCCGCTTGAAAAATAGTTGTTTTACCTCGGACTTTCATACGCCCGTATCTCGCCCGCCGTTGGTGCTACGGGGAAGCCGACCGTCGGCTTTGGATCCAATAGGTCCGTAGATGCGGAAAAATGTCAAGCATTACGCCGTAGCTCAATTTTTCACGAAGTTGTGGCCGTTTGACAACGGACCTTTAGACGCCCGTATCTCGCCCGCCGTTCGTGCTACGGGGAAACCGAGGGTCGGGTTGGAACGGGCTCAGTCCGTAGATGTGAATAGAGGTCAAGTTTTATGCCGTAGCTCCATTTTAAAATCGGAGGGTGGGCCTCGTATGCGGACAATACGGCAGGCGCAGCGGCTCGTCCATCCGCATATATCTCAGGCTAGGAAGGGCGTAGAGACGCGGTTCTCGCTGCGTTGGAAAGCTCTCGCTCTCGAGCCCCAGAAAAAGGCATCACACGACAGCTTGGGTCACCCGTATGGGTACCGGAGCCATGAGGCGCCGCTGGCGTAAGTCGAGGACCACCTGTAATTTCAAAACGCTAACTTGGGCTAGGAACGTGCTAAAAATACGGGGCTTGCATCGTTGCGAAGGTCTCGGCGAGACCTTCGCAACGATCCTAGGCAGGTGTTTCTGGCACTTTCCTAGCCCCGGGGAGCCACCGTTGAAGGTGCCCCGGGCGGCAGATTCACCCCTCCCAGGGCCTGGACACTTCCCGGGGGACACCCTGGCCGTCTATCATGGGGCGCTGCCTAGGTGGGGACCCAGACCATACACCCATACCTCCGGACCCGGCGGCCACTCACCCTCTCCCCCCCCCACACCCCGTTGAACCTGCCCCGGGCGGCTGTTTCGCTCCTCCGGGGACATGTCCCAGGCCCTGGACACTTCCCTGGGGACACCCTGGCCGTCTATCATGGTCCGATGCCTCGGGGGGGACCCAGACCATACACCCACACCGCCGGACCCGGCTGCCACCCACCGTGTGCCCCCCACACCCCGGAGAACCTGCCCCGGGCGGCCGATTCGCTCCTCCGGGGACATGTCCCAGGCCCTGGACACTTCCCTGGGGACACCCTGGCCGTCTATCATGGGGCGCTGCATAGGTGGGGACCCAGACCATACACCCAGACCTCCAGACCCGGCGGCCACACACCGTCTCACCCCCCACACCCCGGAGAAGGTGCCCCGGGCGGCCGTTTCACTCCTCCGGGGACATGTCCCAGGCCCTGGACACTTCCCTGGGGACACCCTGGCCGTCTATCATGGGGCGCTGCCTCGGGGGGGACCCAGACCATACACCCAGACCTCCGGACCCGGCGGCCACACACCGTCTCACCCCCCACACCCCGGAGAACCTGCCCCGGGCGGCCGATTCGCTCCTCCGGGGACATGTCCCAGGCCCTGGACACTTCCCTGGGGACACCCTGGCCGTCTATCATGGGGCGCTGCATAGGTGGGGACCCAGACCATACACCCATACCTCCAGACCCGGCGGCCACCCACCGTCTCCCCCCACACACCCCGGAGAACCTGCCCCGGGCGGCCGATTCGCTCCTCCGGGGACATGTCCCAGGCCCTGGACACTTCCCTGGGGACACCCTGGCCGTCTATCATGGGGCGCTGCATAGGTGGGGACCCAGACCATACACCCATACCTCCAGACCCGGCGGCCACCCACCGTCTCCCCCCCACACCCCGGAGAACCTGCCCCGGGCGGCCGATTCGCTCCTCCGGGGACATGTCCCAGGCCCTGGACACTTCCCTGGGGACACCCTGGCCGTCTATCATGGGGCGCTGCATAGGTGGGGACCCAGACCATACACCCAGACCTCCAGACCCGGCGGCCACACACCGTCTCACCCCCCACACCCCGGAGAAGGTGCCCCGGGCGGCCGTTTCACTCCTCCGGGGACATGTCCCAGGCCCTGGACACTTCCCTGGGGACACCCTGGCCGTCTATCATGGGGCGCTGCCTCGGGGGGGACCCAGACCATACACCCAGACCTCCGGACCCGGCGGCCACACACCGTCTCACCCCCCACACCCCGGAGAACCTGCCCCGGGCGGCCGATTCGCTCCTCCGGGGACATGTCCCAGGCCCTGGACACTTCCCTGGGGACACCCTGGCCGTCTATCATGGGGCGCTGCATAGGTGGGGACCCAGACCATACACCCATACCTCCAGACCCGGCGGCCACCCACCGTCTCCCCCCACACACCCCGGAGAACCTGCCCCGGGCGGCCGATTCGCTCCTCCGGGGACATGTCCCAGGCCCTGGACACTTCCCTGGGGACACCCTGGCCGTCTATCATGGGGCGCTGCCTCGGGGGGGACCCAGACCATACACCCAGACCTCCGGACCCGGCGGCCACACACCGTCTCACCCCCCACACCCCGGAGAAGGTGCCCCGGGCGGCCGTTTCACTCCTCCGGGGACATGTCCCAGGCCCTGGACACTTCCCTGGGGACACCCTGGCCATCTATCATGGGGCGCTGCATAGGTGGGGACCCAGACCATACACCCAGACCTCCAGACCCGACGGCCACACACCGTCTCACCCCCCACACCCCGGAGAAGGTGCCCCGGGCGGCCGTTTCACTCCTCCGGGGACATGTCCCAGGCCCTGGACACTTCCCTGGGGACACCCTGGCCGTCTATCATGGGGCGCTGCCTCGGGGGGGACCCAGACCATACACCCAGACATCCGGACCCGGCGGCCACACACCGTCTCACCCCCCACACCCCGGAGAACCTGCCCCGGGCGGCCGATTCGCTCCTACGGGGACATGTCCCAGGCCCTGGACACTTCCCTGGGGACACCCTGGCCGTCTATCATGGGGCGCTGCATAGGTGGGGACCCAGACCATACACCCATACCTCCAGACCCGGCGGCCACCCACCGTCTCCCCCCACACACCCCGGAGAACCTGCCCCGGGCGGCCGATTCGCTCCTCCGGGGACATGTCCCAGGCCCTGGACACTTCCCTGGGGACACCCTGGCCGTCTATCATGGGGCGCTGCATAGGTGGGGACCCAGACCATACACCCATACCTCCAGACCCGGCGGCCACCCACCGTCTCCCCCCACACACCCCGTTGAACCTGCCCCAGGAGGCTGTTTTCGCTCCTCCGGGGACATGTCCCAGGCCCTGGACACTTCCCTGGGGACACCCTGGCCGTCTATCATGGGGCGCTGCATAGGTGGGGACCCAGACCATACACCCATACCTCCAGACCCGGCGGCCACCCACCGTCTCCCCCGCCACACCCCGGAGAACCTGCCCCAGGAGGCTGTTTTCGCTCCTCCGGGGACATGTCCCAGGCCCTGGACACTTCCCTGGGGACACCCTGGCCGTCTATCATGGGGCGCTGCCTCGGGGGGGACCCAGACCATACACCCAGACCTCCGGACCCGGCGGCCACACACCGTCTCACCCCCCACACCCCGGAGAACCTGCCCCGGGCGGCCGATTCGCTCCTCCGGGGACATGTCCCAGGCCCTGGACACTTCCCTGGGGACACCCTGGCCGTCTATCATGGGGCGCTGCATAGGTGGGGACCCAGACCATACACCCATACCTCCAGACCCGGCGGCCACCCACCGTCTCCCCCCACACACCCCGGAGAACCTGCCCCAGGAGGCTGTTTTCGCTCCTCCGGGGACATGTCCCAGGCCCTGGACACTTCCCTGGGGACACCCTGGCCGTCTATCATGGTCCGATGCCTCGGGGGGGACCCAGACCATACACCCACACCGCCTGACCCGGCTGCCACCCACCGTTTCCCCGCAACACACCCCGGTTTGCGTGGCCGTTTCCAACGGCCGTACAAAATGAGTCCCTAAATAGGGTTAGGGGACAGGTTAGGGAATGGGTTGCACAGAGTTAGGGGAAGCCTGGTCCGTACGCACCCTGGGGGGCTACCTGGGACTTCACCCAGGGAGGGAGCGCTTGGTCCTGGCTGCAGATCCTCCACCTGCACCCTGGAGGTCCAGAACCGGCGGACC
>JBBPBX010032407.1:12512-24121 GCA_038048925.1 Garcialebias charrua | reverse complement strand
ACTGCCACAGATGAACTGTTTCTGTTGCTATATCTATTTAAATCAAACTGCAAAACACAAAGTAGCCTAATCTTAAAAACATTGTGGTGAAGATTAAATCAAATTAATTGTATTGCTTACGAGTAAATTAGGAAGAAAAGATGGGAGCGGTACAGGAGCGGGAGTCATTTTGAATGGGAGCGGGATGGGAGTGGGAGTCATTGCACCAGGAGTGGGACGGGACAGGAATTAATTTTTTACTCAAGCCTGGGAGTGGGACGGGACAGGATTATTTTCTGTGGGAGTGGGACGGGACAGGAGTAGAAATTCACTCCCGTGTCACCCTCTAATACACACAGACAAGACAGGAAGTAATCACAAACACCTGGGAACAATTAACAGAACAGGGCCAGGAAACTAATTGAACCTGAGACTGAAACCAAGAGCAGAACTAAACAAAACAAAGAGCACAAGGAATAATTAATCTTAGAGCATAGGAGGCAGGACTTGAGAACTAAACTAAGAGCCTAAACACAAAATAAAGCTGAAATGAACACAAGTAGACATAACACAGAAACACCAGACAATGACACAGAAAACTGAATTAAACAAATCCTACATCCATGTGCTCTTTGTGGACTTCACGTCTGCCCTTCAACACCATGATCCCCCACACCCTGATGGACAAACTACTCACTGTCATGGTCTGTCTTCTAATGTCTGGTGTTTCTGTGTTCTGTTTGTGTTTTGATTCAGCCTTTTGTTGTGTTTCTGCCCCTTCTGTTTAAAACGTAAAACATTTTACACAGCAGTTAGTGGTAAATAAATCGCAGCCTTCTATATCAGACTGAAGTCACAGTAGAGACATTAGTCAAAGTTTTTAAAGTTGGACTTTATAATATTTATACAACTGCAGTTTCATTTTTATTATTTTAATTTTAGTAAAATAGAATGACTGAAAGCATGGAGAGTGGTCAGGCAGGTGAGTACGATGTATATTTATTTCTTTTTCATGTTTGGCGCCTTGTTTCTGTACTGTTGTTGCATGTTTGAATGAATCCTAGTTCCCTTATCAGTCTTGTCACTCGGTGCAACATATCACTATGGGAAATTGTGCTCGCGCAGTTTACCTGAAGGAATACAATCACGTCTTTACGGCAGGGGCGTCAGCGTCGCGCCAGAGGCCCCGCCCTCTGGGTAATTAAGCCGCTGCCGCCCATCTATCGATCTCTTATTGCCCTTCACCTCGCTTAAACCTGAACTCTCTCTCTCTTCGCGGAACTTCTCTGTTGCTTCATCGCTCGACCTTAGGTGAGCTTGCTCCCTAAACAGAGCATACAGAGAATTATTCCTGCGTATTGCTGGGCTAGCGAAAGCTAGTCCAGCACATTTTTCCTTAATCTCAAAGTTTTTTCTTCTCCTCTTTCCGCAGACTGCTTCGCTCGACGGCGCTAACTGCGTCACACCGGTACCTCTGCGTAGCAAGGCTAGCCAGCGAAANTCTCCTCTTTCCGCAGACTGCTTCGCTCGACGGCGCTAACTGCGTCACACCGGTACCTCTGCTAACTTGTAGCAAGGCTAGCCAGCGAAAGCGACGCGACAGAGGAGACGTCTCAAATTAGAAGAAAAAGGATCTTGGAAGGACTCGATCATCTTATCTCGGACATGCCTCCGGAGAAAGGAAAGCGAAAGACAAGACTTCCAAAAAAGACCAGTAGGACGGCGAGTCCGACCTCGCGCGCCTGCTCCAATGGATGCAGTTTTTCCCTCTCAGCGACGGACACCCGTGAGGCCTGTCCCGTCTGCTCTGGGGATATTGCACGTGAACATGGCGCTGGACGCACCTGAGTTTTGCCCACACTGCAGCCAGATGCTGGAGGCGGTGAGGAGGCACCGAGCGGACTTCGTCACCAAAGCTATGGGGGCTGCTGCGGTGCCAGCAGACCCGGACACCACTGAGCCTCTGACTCCCGCGCCAGAGCTCGAGAACATGGCTTTGGATGACATCACCCAAGTCGAATGGGGTGACAGCCCAGATGTGCTGGCCCCCATGGTGGACTTAACTGTCGACTTTGATACTCGAGGCATGATGAACGAGGACGAGATCTCAATTTCAGCCTCAGGTGAATTTTCTGTGGACGAGGCCGACGTTGGGTATGGGGAACAGGGAGAAGACCTCTCCCGCACCCCGGTACCTGTGCTCCAGGAGACGGACTTTTCCATCCCTGCTCTGTTCGACTTGTGTCACAGAGCAGCGGACGCACTGCAGATCCCATGGCCGGAGCCTCCACCTCGTCAACAAGTCACGAGTTTGGCAGTAAATTATTTTTATTCAAAGCAGCAGGTCGCCACGACGCAAAGGATGCCCGTCTTCCCGGACTTCCTCACAGAGCTGACTCGCACCTGGTCTCAGCCCAGGGCGCCCATGCTGTTTCCGCTCTCACAGTTTCTCGACGTGGACGGGATGGATGAGGTGGGAATAGCCAACGTGCCTCAAATTGAGGACATGTTGGCGTCTCATCTGGCTCCCAAGTCATTTGGGACAAAACCAACTCTCCCTAGCAAAGTCTGTCGGGCCTCGGCTTCTATGCTCGAGAAATGCTACAGGGCTCAGGGCCTCGTAGCACGCGCGATGAACGCGTCCGCAATGATACAGGCGTACCTGGCTGAAAAACTACAGGAGCTCCAGGTAACGTCAGACAAGCAAGATGCCGTCGAGCTGCTAGATGAAGCCCGCAGGGCAACGGACTTTGTGCTCCGCATGAGGGGGACATTAGCTGTTGCACAAGGCAGAGGAATGGCTGAAGTGGTCATCGCAATACGCCATCTGTGGATGACCCTGACTGACCTTCCGGAGCGACAGAAAATTCCTTTTCTCCACCATTCAATAGAACCAACAGGGCTTTTTGGAAAAGCGCTTGATCGAATTCAGACCAGGCTGGACCAGAGGCGCAAACAGGTGGGCATCCCCAGGAGAACCTTCGCCCCCCAGGGAGTCAGCTGGGAGCAGAGCACCCCAGCCTCGACACCATTCAGCTACACGTGCCCCACCGCAAAAGCGGCCGGCATACGAGGTCGAGCACCGGCAAAGACCACCGCCGGCTCCACCTCGGACCGAACACGCCTAGAGTAAGAACAGATCTGTTCCCCGTCAGGTGGACCGGTACAGAACCTCCTCTGCGAATCGGGACACCAAACAGAAGCGTGCCTGATGAACCAGGACCGTTTCATAACTTTACACGATCACCCGCCCACGCGGTGAGGGAAATGATCTTTTCACGTCCAGACTTTGTTTGTAGCACGGTACAAAAAGCTGGTGATTCTGTTTTAGACACAAATCATGTTCTTTCTGCTGTGAATGACATAAAGCTAAATATGTCGTTACACATAAGCACGAATAAAGTTAAAAAAATAGACTCTGTTTTCTTGACTCACAACAAAAAAACCAACAACAAATAATAATAATAATAATACATTTTATTTGTAGGCACCTTTCTTGGCACTCAAGGTCACCTTACATTGTCAATCATAAAAATAAAATTAAAATAAACCAGACACAATATTATAAACACAGTAAAAACAAGTAAAATGAATTAAAATAAAAAATAAAAAATAAGACAATGCAGTTGTTATCATAGTGCATAGGCTACTTTATACAGGTGAGTTTTGAGTTTGACTTTGAAATGTGGCAATGAGTCTGTGTTGTGAATATCAGGTGGGAGTGAGTTCCAGAGCTGGGGAGCAGAGCAGCTGAATGCTCTGCTCCCCATAGTAACAAGACGGGCAATGGGAACAATGAGCTGGATGGAAGAAGAGGATCTGAGGGTACGAGCAGGTGTAGCAATGTGAATAATGTCTGAAAGGTATGGAGGAGCAAGGTTGTGGACAGCTTTGAATGTAAGGAGGAGTATTTTGTAATTGATGCGATATGGGATGGGAAGCCAATGAAGCTGTTGTAAAACAGGTGTGATGTGATGGATTGAGGGGGTCCGTGTAATGATACGAGCAGCTGAATTTTGGACCAGTTGTAATTTACGGAGGGTTTTCTGAGGTAGGCCAAAAAGAAGAGAATTACAATAATCTAAACGAGAGGTGACCAGACTGTGGACCAGAACAGCAGTGGAGTGAGGAGTGAGGGAAGGACGGAGACGATTAATATTTCAAAGATGAAAGTAGGCTGACCGAATTATATTATTGACATGGGAGGAGAAGGAGAGGGTGCTATCAAGGATGACACCCAAACTCTTAACCTGATGGGAGGGAAAAATGGAAGAGCTATCAACCGGAATGGAGAAGCTATGAAGTTTGTTTAGTATTGATTTAGTTCCAATTAAAAGAAGTTCTGTTTTATTGCAATTTAGTTTAAGAAAATTTAAAGTGAACCAGTGTTTTATTTCAAGCAGACAATCAGTGAGGGACGAAGGTGGAAGTGCAGAATTAGGTTTGGTTGAAAGATAGAGTTGGGTGTCATCTGCGTAGCAGTGAAACTGAATATGATGTTTGCGAAAAATGAAACCAAGAGGGAGAAGGTAAATGATAAACAACAGGGGTCCCAGGACTGAGCCCTGTGGAACACCTGAGGTAACGGGAACAGGATGAGACGTGGATGATTTTAATTGAACAAACTGAGTGCGGCCAGAAAGGTATGAATGGAACCAGTCGAGAGGTGTATCTACAATGCCAAGAGAGGAAAGTCTGTCCAGAAGAATGTTGTGTGAAATGGTGTCAAAGGCCGCAGTCAGATCAAGCAGAAGGAGTATGGATAATAAACCAGAGTCAGCAGCGAGGAGAAGGTCATTGGTGATTTTAATGAGTGCAGTTTCAGTACTGTGAAGCGGACGGAAACCAGATTGGAATTGTTCATATAAATTATTGCAAGACAGATGAGCATGAAGTTGAGCAGCTACTGTTTTTTTAAGAATTTTGGAGATGAATGGAAGATTTGAAATGGGGCGAAAATTATTGAGATTATTTGGATCTAAACCAGGTTTTTTGAATATTGGAGTTACAGCAGCTGTTTTGAGAGCAAGGGGAACAACACCAGTGGTAAGGGAAGAATGTATAATATCTGTGATGAAAGGGGACAGAGATGGAAGAGTAGCTTTGACCAGAGCAGTGGGGAGGGGATCTAATAGACAGGTTGAAGATTTTGATTTTTGAATTAGTTTGGAGATGTCATTGATTGAGGGGAGAGTAAATACAGAAAGTGAATTATGGGCAGTGTTGGGTGTAACGCGTTACTTAGTAACGCGTTACAGTAATGACATTACATTTTTCAGTAACGTAGTAGTGTAACGCACTACTTTGAAAATGCCTGTAATATATTACAGTTACTAACAAAACCTTACATTCGTTACTTGCGTTACAATCAGGACCTTTCGGAGAATAGTTTTATTTATTTATTTTATTTTACCTTTCGGAGAAGAGTTGTGGGACGAGGACGACGGAGCAGACCATAGACATTATATATAGATATCTATGGAGCAGACTGTCACGTGGGGAAAACAAAGACGTACGCGATGACGTCGGAACGTCATACGTCAACGTACATAGACATATAAAGGTACATAGACATACGGCGATGTCATTTTATGGATGGAAGTATTCATATTATTTTTCTTTTGTCACGAGAAAGGACAAGAACATTACAGTAGTGTGCAAGCTATGTCTGGGCCACAACAAGACACTGTCTACTGCTGCGAACTCGACGTCAAATCTTTACAAGCATTTACAAAGACAACACGCTAATGCTAAGCTAGTTGCTAAAGAGCCGCAGAGGGATGGTGCAAGTTTGATGCCGCCACCGTTTAAGCAGGCTCGGCTTGAATTTCACCGCCAGGCAACCACTACAAAGGCTGAGGTAAACAAACTTGTAAACAAACATTTCAGATGTTTTATTTTTTATTTTGTTTTATTTTTTTAAAACAGAAGTTTTACATTTTGATATTGTCATACCTTTTGAATGGCACGTTTACATATGCATTGTGCTTGTTATGTAGCACTGCTGTTTTACTTTTTCATCAAAAATGAGTGTCAAAAAGATCTCTAATATCATTATTGAAAGATAAAAATTAATACAGGTTAAATCTCAGGTATTAGAGTAATCCGAAAGTAATGTAACTAAGTTACTTTCAGAACTGAGTAACTAAGTAGTGTAATATGTTACTTTTTTTTAAAGTAACTAGTAATGTGTAACTAATTACTTATTTTGGGTAACTACCCCAACACTGATTATGGGTAGCTGGAACTGGAACAGATGACATTAAAGTCACAGTGGGTAGCAATTGTTGGTGAATCTGTTATTTTTGAAGAAAAAAATGATACCAAAATGTTACAAAAATCAGAGGAATACAAATGAGGAGGAAGTGAATCAGGCGATTTTGTAATATTTGTAAGTAGGGAGAAGAGGGCCTTGGAATTACCCTCATTTAAACTGATTAAACTGGAATAATAAATGGATTTGGCTGTAGAAATGGACTCTTTGTAGTGAAGAATGTGATTGGAATACATGTCTTTGTGCACAGTGAGACCAGTTTTCCTGTAGAGTCTTTCAAGTTGACGTCCTTTTGCTTTCAACTGTCTAAGGGTGGAAGTAAACCAAGGTGCAGTATGAGTGAATGAAACAGATCTGGTTTTAAATGGAGCAAACACAGTAACATCAGCAGAACAGTCCCCTCTGTTCTCCCAGCCGACATAAAGGGCGAGGGCCATCTTCCCCCCCCTCCCTCACGGCTCACGGGGTGTTAGCCTAATTGATAAACCCTAGCAGGGTGCCTCTGTTCTACCTGCAACAGACAAGCACAGAGGCGCCTGCGAACAGGCCAGTGACTCCTCACAGAGGCAGGTAAGGGGTGTCACGTGTTCCAACACCCGCTCCGTTCTGAACCGCGGAGCCAGGAATACACAAATCAAACAAACCCGTGACACGTCCGCGCTCCAGGGGTGCGTGCCTATAGAATCTGACGTAGCGACCCACCTTCCTGGTCACTCATTCATCGAACACCAGTAAGGGATAGGGGGGCCGCGGCAGAAGGCCGCAGGCCAACACCAGTGTCACACATTCATTCTAATGCTGAAGCTGTCCCCTTGTTTTCAATGGGCGACGCATCATGCTCAAACAGTGATTCTGCAGCGTGTGACCACGCTCACTGTGCTGACCCAAACAGGGAACGGGCTGGAGTCAGGAGATCTGCTCGTTTACAAAACATGTATCCCCCCGACCCATGACCCCCAACAAAAGGAGAAAAATAGACACTGTTCAGCTTTTATCTAATAATGGCAGCCGATTGTCTCTGCCTACAAACACTCTCGGTCAGAATAGTATGGAGGTAAGTCTGCGGGAAGGTCCTCTTTCTAACCTGGTTGACCTTAAAAGGACCACTGAAATCAGGGTCTCTGAGGGAAAGCTGGTTCCACCACTTGCTCCTCTCCAGGGACCCTCTACGTCACTAGAAGGAACAGTTTTGCCAATTAGGCTGAGAACTACGGCTAATTTTAGCTTGGTGGTGGAGAAGAACAAGCTGGTGGCCTCAGGCCTGCCAGAAAACGTGGTAAACACCATTCAAAATGCACGTGCTATGTCAACACAGTCTCTCTACGCACGGAAATGGCATATTTTTGAAGCTTGGTGCACAGAAATAAATATTATTTCTTATTCATGTTACTTGGTCCAGCTCCTCACTTTTCTTCAGGACTTGCTGGAGAAAGGTTGCTCTTTGTCAACGATTAAGGTGTTCCTATCTACAATTTCAGCTTTGTCACGAGGGTTGGGGAAGCAGGACGCCTGGCGCGCATCCGTTCATAATAAGATTTATGAAGGGCATGCTAAGTAGGAGGTCCCCAGCAGGATTTTGACCCCAGGATGGGATCTTAGCATGGACTTGGGGGCTCTCTGTGATCCCCCATTTGAACCACTGAGCGACATTAAGATAGATTTATTATCTTACAAGATTGCTCTTCTCCTGGCTCTTTGCTCGGCAAAACGTGTGAGTGACCTCCACGCTTTGTCCGTACATCCAATGTGCACCAGGTTCACCCCCCTGATGGGTCAAAGGTCACCCTAAGGCCTAATCCTGCATAAATTCCCAAAGTTTTGACTAAACCCCAGAAGTCTGGAGTTTGAACTCTCTTCTTTTCCACCTGCTCCTATCCTCACTCAGGAACAGCTGAAGGCTCTCTCCCCCGTGAGAGCTTTAAGCACTTACATGCAGAAAACAGCCGAATGCAGAAAAACAAATCAACTGTTTGTGTGCTTTGCTGCACCAGCTACGGGTAAGGCCCTATCAAAACAGAGCCTCTCACACTGGGTGACTGAGGCCATTAAAAGGGCGTACAGTAACAAAGGTCAACAGGTGCCCTCTGGAGTGCGTGCCCACTCTACTCGGGGCTTGGCCACCTCATGGTCACTGTTCAAGGGTGTACCAGTTGCAGACATCTGTGCTACTGCAAACTGGAGCTCAATGAGCACGTTTGCAAAGCATTACAGTATAGTTTGGATGTTACTGCGTGTGATGTCACTCAGGCTGTCCTTTCTAACACACAGTAGAAAGCGACCTTGAGATGCCTATTGAATAAAGGCGGACATTCACACTAGGATGCATTTTAATGAGCATTTCAAGGGCGTGAATGAATTACGTTCCCATAGTGATATGTTGCACCGAGTGACAAGACTGATAAGGGAACTGAAAGTTATGCACCATACTCATGTTCCCTGAAGGAAGGGAACGAGGTGCAACATACCTGGCCCTTTCAATGCTGAAAGCTCGGTGAAGTGCATTCTGGAGATCGATGGATGGGCGTCAGCGGCTTAAGTACCCAGAGGGCGGGGCCTCTGGCACAACGCTGACGCCCCTGCCATAAAGGCGTGATTGTATTCCTTCAGGTAAACTGCGCGGGCGCAATTTTCCATAGGGATATGTTGCACCTCGTTCCCTTCCTTCAGGGAACATGAGTTATGGTGCATAACTTTCAGTTTATGTTCGTGCTCGTTTTAAGCTCGTAAATTATAGCTGAACAGAACCTACGAGAATCGTGCTGCTGCTGTTGGATATATTGTTTTGCTCTATTAGTGACCGACCTGCATAGGCCTATATCTTAAATCTTTTAGACTGCTGTTTGGCATTTGTTTAGCATATGTCTTAGTTTATATCTCAAATCCTTATTTACTGTTTCTTTTTACACTCTATATTTTCGCTATTGTTTGATGTAACTGGGACCCTGTGTACACAATTTTGTCCCACTACAAGTACCACATGTGATGTGAATGACAATAAAGAATCTCTGACTCTCGTGAAGATGATCTCTGAGGCATTATTACCACAACGTTTCTGTACAATATGTGGATTTGTTTTTAACAGCAAGTTGAGCAGAAAGAGTCAGAGGGGTAGTGATCATCTGCCTCAGTTTACAGGTGACAGATCACAGGAAGAACGTCAGAGACAGAGGTTTGCATCTAGACTGAGCACAGCAAAGAAGAACAAGATTATATCTTAAAACAACTAAACTCTGAAAAAATTATTGGTTTGTGCAAACTGTATTTTATAAACATTTAAATAATCATCAGTACAGCTCTACATTGGCTTTTACACAGAATTCTGTGGTTGTTTCCAGAATTTAATAATAGCAACATTTAGCTTGTAGCTCTTCCAGTGCAGCGTGGGGCAATGGTTTTTAGCAGGAATTTAATATTAAATCTGCAAACAATAAACAGTGTAATGCCAAATTAACATCAAGGTGAGAGTTTTATTCAAATAATGTTTTCATGAACTGCTAAAAAAATGAATATATAAAGAAAATAAATTAAGAAATGGTTTGCAAGATCCACCTTTTTATTATTATTATTTTTTTCTTTTTGGCCCTGCATGGATTAGGTGTCAGTTTGTCCATCGGTCAAAACTGAACCTAATTTCTCCAGATTGAAGCAGTTCACAGAGATATTTGACAGGATGATTATTTCTGACAGGATAAATAAATTATGTGAGCGTAAGAACAGGTGAGCACAAAGTCTAGCCGCATGATCAGTCAGTTTCTACAGGCTGTTGCCTTCAGTGGCTCATTTAATCAGGACGAGTCGTGTTTTTAATGATTTTAATATTTGATGAGCGGCTGTTATCTGCTCACACCTGGCTAACAGCTCTGAATGACACCAGCTGGTTTTCTCCACAATCACCAGAGGTTTGTAGTTTTGGGTGAACCTGGGCTCAGTTTAATGAGAGCTGACACGGGGAGTGACTGTGGAGTGTTTGCCATGTTTCAACGTGACAAGGTTGTGGTTGTAATGGACCTTACTTATGTTACAGCGCTCTGCACAACGTTAACACAAAGTCAGCTGAGCTTCTGCTACTGTACTTAATCATGATTGCAAGCACAAAGAAACAGAGTGTGTGTTTATGTACATGCATGAACTTCCTCTGTTCTTAGGCAAAAAATGTCTGTAAAATATTTTTTTTGTTAATTTAACCCTGTAAAGACTTTAACAGTTGGCACCTTAATCTAAAATGATTGCTTTAAACCAATGTCATCACATTTTTTGATCATTATTTAAGGAAATGTTGTATAGGACAAAGGATTACATTTAAAAACTATATCTTAAAAACCATTGTCCTTAGAGAATGGACTTATTGTAGACACATGTTTCTGATCTTTGCCATAATTTATAAATTACATGCGAGGAAATGCTCTCAGGGACTGTAACTGCCTGAATAATAAAGTAGATTAGAGTAGTGCGTCGTTTAGGAGCTTTTACAGTAAGTTAGTGGTTTCACATGGTGCCTATTAATGTCATAATCTGATACACTGCGATCACTTATCATAATGATGTGATCCATCAACAGCGCACAGACTTCAGACGTGGGGGTTCAAAAATTGCCTGTTCTTTTCTCTCACATAATGCTAACTTCTAGTTTTTAATAAAAGCAGCTCATATAAGTTAAGACATGACACTGGTATGTGCATCCTCTTAAGAGCTGCTTTTAACCAGAAGTTTAATTATCTTCCACCATTATAAAAGGTGGGCGACAATGTAATTGTCTGTGTGTATAATTTGCTTGTTTGCCTGTTAGTAAAATATATCATTCAACCTTAGTGAATATAAAAATGGCTATATAACATTTTACAGATGTGGTAATAGCCAAGAATCATTCCCAACCTCTACCAAAGCTCCAGCACTCAGCCTCAGCACCGGCACTCCACAGGGCTGTGTGCTGAGCCCCCTGCTTTTACTCTGTACCACTGCACTCCTGCCCACCACAGCGACACCATTGTCAAGTTTATAGATGACACCTCAGTGGTGTGGCTTGTCTCGTGGTGGAAGAGCATGCTTATGAAATGAGGTGGAGCAGCTGACAACGTGACATCGGTGGAACAATTTGCTCCTCAACACTTCGAAGACCAAGAGTTGATTATCAATTACAGGAAGAAAAAATGAAGGCTCCACCCCTGAACATCACCAGGAATGTGTGGAGAAGGTGGCAGATTTCTGTTTCCTGGGAGTTTACATCAAGGAGAACCTGGGCTGGAAGATGAACACCTCTGAACTGCTAAAAATGGCCCAGCAGAGACAACCCTTCCTGTAAGTGTTCAGGAGGAGGAACATCATAAAGAGACTACTAGTGAACTTTCATTGATGCTCT
>JBBPBX010032407.1:0-12359 GCA_038048925.1 Garcialebias charrua | reverse complement strand
TGTGTGGGGGGTTGTATGTATATTTGAGTGATTAATTATTTAATTTAATTGTATATGATGTCTATCTATATCTATCTTTGTTTAACGTCCGTTTTCCCGATTCCGGGGTGGGACACTACTTTTTTGTCTCCAAGTTTTTGATGCCAGATTAGGCGGTCAGTTGCGTCCAGTTCATTGAGGTTCAGCGCTTTCAGATCTTGTTGAATTGTTTGCGCCCATGTCTTTTTCAAACGGCCTTTGGGACGGGTGCCAGGTACTTCAAGGTTTGCAATAGCAAGTATAGCACTGTTTTCACTTAGTTTAACATGACCGAACCATCGCAAATGGTGTCGCCGGCATGCGTCCTTAATCACACATAAGTCAGAGTCAGAGTCAGAGAAACTTTATTGACATTGCACAAGTTTGCATAAGTACAACGTGAATATGTACACACAGTCATCCTGAAGGGGACTACGTGTGTGAAGCTGCTGCTTATCTTATCAGCGCGGCCTCTCTCATCCGTATCAGAATGATGGTTTCAGGTGTGAAAAAGGGGAAGAAACATGAGGGTAATCAGTGTTATTAAAAAAAAGATATATCACATTTTGTCTATGAGGACACCATATGAGACATCAAAAAACTCTACCAGCAAGTGACAGTTAAGACAAATCACATTTGCATTTTGAGGTCTAAGCGGTGAGATTTGTCCATGAGCCTCATTCAGATTCAGCCACAGTTCTGTGATGTTTTACAGCCAGCTGCTTTCCTGATAAGCGCACATAGAAAGTTCTTCGGGGAGGGGTGGAGTGGGGGTGGGGGGAAGACAGATGCAGTTGGATCCCTCGGTCACGCATGACCCAGGAGAAATTTGTGCACCTCATTCAGATTCAGCCATAGTTCTGTGATATTTTCAGCCAGCTGTCCTGGAAGCGCTCACATACCAAGGCTGTTTGTAGCCAGATTAGATAAGCCTTGGTTCTTGTTTTTCTTCAGACAGACAGTTTACTTTTTCCTGTAGCCTTGAGTGTCTTTATGGGCGATCCAATCCAATTGTCTCAAATTCCGATAGAACAGTGCTCCACAAAGCCAAACAGTAAAGCTTTTCCATCATAAATCCAATTATATACATCGTCCACAGACAGGACTGACAGACACTTGACCTTTCACTCGCCTCCAGAATCCATCACGTAACCGCCAGGGTACGTCTGTGATGGGTAGCTGGCTCTCCCAGACGTTGACTCTTTGTAGAAAAAATATCTTATCAATATAGTTGATCTCCCATTATCCAAATCCATAATCTCTTTGCGTTCGAGAGATGAGTGCCAAGGAACTGCAGACAAGACAAAGGGCCACGCAG
This sequence comes from Garcialebias charrua, assembly GCA_038048925.1. NCBI lineage: Eukaryota > Metazoa > Chordata > Actinopteri > Cyprinodontiformes > Rivulidae > Garcialebias > Garcialebias charrua. The sequence continues at coordinate 11,023 of JBBPBX010032407.1, read as the reverse complement.
GGTGAGGAAAGAGGGAGAGGAAAGGCAAGAAGCAGACGCTTATGACCAGTGCAAGGCAAAAAAGAAAAAGAGCCAGCTCGACGCAGGATTTTGGTCAATTGGATGCGATCTTTAAGACTAATGTGTTGCATCCATTGGATGCAACACATCCATTTGGATGCCGGTTTTACCGGTTTTACCGGTTGGTAATTGTATATGATGTGAAAATGATGAATAAATAAATTCAGTTAAACTCTTTTGAGATGCAAAGATGCAGCTTCAAAGTATTGTAGGTTTTATCAAAATATTGTTGTCTTATGGTGTGAGCACACCGAACAGCTTTTCAGCAGCAGGAGCGTCCAGTTTACATGTAAAGTCAATGGTGGACGCGCTTCCAGCCACGTCTTGGCGTCGGGCGTCACGTCGCGTGCGTGTTGAGCGTGCTGGGAAGCGTTTTCCGTGCACGTGAACCGGCTTCAGCCTCCAAACCGCGCATTCAACATGCTGAAGATTTTGCGGTTCAAACTTTCAAACGCCGCTCAACTCTCCCTGATTGGTTGGTGTGTCAACCAATCAGGGAGAGTCGGGTGGAGAAGAGAGGGGGAGAAGAGAGGAGGAGAAGAGACGGGGAGAGTCCCTATGTGACGCGGAAACGAGGGTGCGCGCGCACTATGTGACGTATTGTTTGTGGGACACAGAAAAGACCCGCGAGGTCGTGTACTATGGAAGAGAAACTCATTGTAGCTGTGTGTTCGCGACAAGTCCTTCACGACCAGTCAAGTCTGCTCCACAGAGACGGAAATAAAAAGCTCCTCGCCTGGCGGAGTGCCCAGGACTCTGTGCGCAGGACTCTGTATACCGGTAAGCTCCTCCCACACACCCAGCAGCTGTTTCGCGTTCTGGCGTTCAGGTCTGGACATGTTGCATTCACAAGTGCGTCCACTTGCGTGCGTGACGAGCTTTTTGGAGGTTGAAAAGCTGTTCGGTGTAACTACACCATTAGACAACCACCCCAAAATAAAGAAGAAACAAGCCTGTCATAGCAGCACAAAACTCACAAAAATGACACTAGATCATCATGTGGAGATGGGATGAAACCAGACTGTGGCCTGGAAATAATCAATGCTCTAGTGAAGTGAAGATGGGTAAGACAGAATCTTTTTTCACCCCTTTTATAGATGGCTTCCCTTCTCACCTCACAGCCATCCTCTTCACACCATAGCCTAATGAAGGAAAGGAAGGAAAGAGGGAAAGTAAGACCACAAAACATAACAAATACACACAGAAAGCACAAGGCGAACACACCCAACCGCCGTCTGTAAACCTGCAAAGAACATGACAGAACACAACAACAAAGGACATATGTATAAAATACTTAGAATATTCATGGCTTTGCAGTTGTTCTACATAAATATATGTACCCATACCCATAAACAAACATATATATACATGCATATGTAGTCACATGCACATCTACATATCTACATATGATACCTGCATGTGCATCCCTGCATCTAATTGTGTGTGATTGTGAACATGCATAATTGTATAAGACTTCTCTAATACAGTAGAACATTCAATAGTGACTGCAAAGCATCAGAGATCCAACCCCCAAGATCCAAGGCAGACAAAGGGGGGACCAGAGCCCAAGACCCCAAGAGGGACCCTGAGCACAGAGCCCCCAGGGTCACCCAGACAGGATGAACCATACGCCCTCCCCCCAGGTCCGACCACAGGGGAGAACTGGAAGAGCCCCGCCAGCGACCACTCACAATGACCCCCAGGGCCAATAGCGACATACTCACAGGCCCCCGCCGGAACCCGCCGCACTGATGTAGCCCCAGGACTAGGCACCAAGGCCCGGGCACCAAGGATGCACACCCCTCAGGCTCAGGCCCAACAGGACCAGAGGACACGAGCCCCACCAGGCAGCCACCAGGCCGAGCCGACACACGCCCAAGCGCCCCGACACCGAGGAACCCAAGCGTGCCGGCAGGCAAAGGCACACCCCACTAAGGGGCTGCGTGGCAGGGGCGCGACACCAAGAAGCCCCAGCTGTATCAAATAGGAGGCAGTCTAGGTCCCGGCCTGACAAATAGCCATTCATACACATACACAATCACACAGACCCACCCTCATCTTCACCATCACTCACTCAAAGACATGCAATAACGCCACATTCCATTCATATTCCCGATACGCAGTCTATACACCCCAGGTCCAAGACATCTACCTGCCCCCTACATGGGACAGCCCACGCCCAAACCCAGGAGGTAGGCCCATTCATTCTGGGGCGGAGAGGAGCCGACGTCCAAGATCCGGCCCAACCCACGCCCAACCGACAGGACAGGGCACCCGAGTCCAAACAGCCCAAGGGAGAGCGCAGCGCCAGCCCCGCCACGGCAAACCCCCAGGCCCCGAACCCCCCATAGTCCAGGATAACACCCGATGGCCCGTCCTTCTACCGGACCCCACCCCCGGAATGGCAGCCAGGGAACCAGGAGGTAGCAAATAGGAGAAAAAAAAACAAGACCCCGATGTGCTGTTGATGTGTGTTCTTGTAAAGTGCTATTAAAAAAAAGGAAAGAAGAAGGAGCAGAGGCTGACATGTTCCCAGTTTCCCCTCCACCCCAACTCTAATCCAAAACCTTACTGTCTAAATGTATCATTGGAAGTGAGCACATGCTCAGAAGGCGAGGTAAGACAGAATCTTAAGGAGCAGCATGGTGGCACAACTGGTAGAGCTGCTGCCTCTCAGCGAGAAGTTTGCCGGTTAAAATCCCGGTCAAAAGGCCTTTCTGGGTGGAGTTTGCATGTTCTCTCCGTGCATGTGTGGGTTTCCTCCGGGTACTCCAGTTTCCTCCCACAGACCAAAAACATGCATACTAGGCTGACTGGTAACTCTAAATTGACCCTAGGTGTGAGTGAGAGATTGAATGATTGTTGGACTCGTTTGTCTCTATGTGTCCCTGTGATGGACTGGAGACCCGTCCAGGGTGTACCCCGCCTCTCGCACTGTGATTGCTGGACATGGGCACTGGCGACCCCCGTGACCCAAAATGGAAATAGCGTGTAAAAGATAATGGATGGATGGATGGATGAATCTTAAGGACTGAGCTTATGAGTTAGTGAAGACACCTGAGCTGCAAGCAGGCGATAGTGGGCGTGTCAGGTTGACTAAGGAGTCATGAGAGATGATGCAAAGCACACAGAAAAACTGAAAAGGAAATGAAAATCTCAAAATTATCATACAAAAAATGAACAATTATAATCATAAAACACAAAATACCATAAATAACTCCCCCCCCCCCCAAAAAAAAAGATCCTGACAAGAATATTAGGCAACACATACATTTAGAGAAAGTTAAAAACTGTGATGTACTAACTTAAAAGTAGTTTTCAGTTTGTTAGACTCTGTTATGTTTGTCAAATACAGTGGTCATTTTTGTCCACAGTTCATTTTCATGATGCCAAAGAGATGAACGAACAATATAAAGAGGAAATAAGAAAGCTGAAAAACATCAAAACTAATAAAAGTCAGTAAAGCAGGAATAATAATGACAATTTTGTTTAGTGTAAAAAAAAAATTGCAACTTTGAACCAATTTGCTCCAAATCAAAATGTATAAAAACTAGTACGTTTTTAAGGAAAGACAGTTCCCTTTCAGTCATGTTCTCTCAGTGCAACATATGCTATGGGAATTGCGCCCCGCGCGATTACCTGAAGGAATACATTCACGCCTTTACGGCAAGGGCATCAGCGTTGCGTCAGATGCCCCGCCCTCTGGGTATTTAAGNGCCAGAGAACCCGCCCTCTGGGTATTTAAGCCGCTGACGCCCATCCATCTTTCTCTTTTTTGCCCTTCACCTAGCTTAAACCTGAACTACCTCTCTTCGCGGGACTTCTCTGTTGCTTCATCGCTAAACCAGAGGTGAGCTTGCTCCCTACACAGAGCTTACAGAGAACTATTCCTGCGTACTGCTGGACTAGCGAAAGCTAGTCCGGCACATTTTCTCTTAACCCCAAAGTTTTTTCTTCTCTCTCCACAGATTGCTTCGCTCGACGGCGCTAACTGCACCACAACCGCTACCCCTGCTAACTCGTAGCGGGCTAGCCAGCAAAAGCGACACGACGGAGGAGACGTCTCAAATTGAAAAGAAAAATGATTCTGGAAGGACTCGCTTGCCTTATTTCGGACATGCCTCCGGAGAAAGGAAAGCGAAAGACAAGACTTCCAAGGAAAACCAGCAGGACGGCGAGCCCAACTTCGCGCGCCTGTCCTAGCAGATGCGGTTTCTCCCTCGCAGCGACGGACACCCATGAGGCCTGTCCCGTCTGCTTGGGAATGTTACACGCAAAAACGGCGCTGGATACGCCCAACTTTTGCCCACACTGCAGCCAGATGCTGGATGCGGTGATGCAGCACCGGGTTGACCTCGTCGCCAAGGCCATGGGCATCCCAGCAGTACCAGCGGATCCGGATACCACCGAGCCCCTCACTCCCACGCCGGAGCTCGAGAACATGGCTCTGCACGACAGCACACGAGTCGAATGGGGTGACAGCCCTGACGTGCTGGCCCCTATGGTGGACTTAACAGTCGAAATCGACACTCGAGGCATGATGAACGAGGACGAGATCTTGATTTCAGCCTCAGGCTAATTTTCCACGGAGGACACAGACGTCGAATTCGAGGAACAGGGAGAAGACCTCTCCCGAACCCCGGTACCTGTGCTCCCGGAAACTGACTTTTCCATCCCTGCTCTGTTCGACCTGTGTCACAGAGCAGTGGACGTGCTGCACATCCCATGGCCAGAGCCTCCGCCTCGTCAACAGGTCACGAGGCTGGCAGGAAACTATTTTTACTCAAAGCAGCAGGCCGCCACGAGGCAAAGGATGCCCGTGTTCCCGGACTTCCTCACAGAACTAACTCGCACCTGGCCTCAGCCCAGAGCTCCCATGCTCTTACCACTCTCACAGTTCCTTGACGTGGATGGGATGGATGAGGTGGGAATAGTCAACGTGCCTCAAATTGAGGACACACTGGCGTCTCACCTGGCTCCCAAGTCATCCGGGACAAAACCAACTCTTCCCAGCAAAGCTTGTCGAGCTTCAGCTTCTCTGCTCGAGAAATGCTACAGAGCTCAGGGACTCGCGGCGCGCGCCATGAACGCGTCCGCGTTGATGCAGGCTTACCTGGCTGAAAAGCTGCAACAGCTCCAGGTAACGACGGACAAGCAAGCTGCCGCTGACTTGCTGGATGAAGCCCGCAGGGCAACAGACTTCGTGCTCCGCATGATGGGGACAGCCGCTGTTGCTCAAGGCAGAGGCATGGCGGAAGTGGTCATCGCGATACGCCATCTGTGGATGACTTTAACTGATCTCCCCGAGGGACAAAAGGTGCCTTTTCTCCACCACTCGATAGAACCGACGGGATTGTTTGGGAAAGCTTTGGATCGAATTCAGACCAAGCTGGACCAAAGGCGCAAACAGGCTGAAGCTCTCCGGGTGGGCATTCCCAGGAGAAGCTTCCCCCCCCCCAGGGAGTCTGCTGGAGGCAGACCTGCGCAGCCTCGACACCGCTCGGCAACGCGTGCCCCACCGCAGAAGCGGCCGGCGTACGAGGATGAGCATCGGCAGAGACCACCGCCGGGCCCACCTCGCACCGAACACGCATGGAGCAAAAACAGGTTTGTCCCCCGCCAGGCGGTCAGACACAGGGCCTTCTCGGCGAACCGGGACACCAGACAAAAGCGTGCCTGATGAACAAGGTTCATGTCTTGACTTTACACGATCACCTGCCCACGTGGTACGGGAAACAATCTCTTCATGTCCAGACTTTATTTGTAGCACGGTACAAAAAGCTGGTAACTCTGTTGCATGCACAAATCGTGTTTTTCCTGCTGTGAGTGACATTAAGTCATATATGAGTGACATAAAGTCATATATGTCATTACACATAAGCATGGATAAAGCTAAAAAACAGTCCCTCTCTGTTTTATTGACTCTCAAAAAAAAAATCAAACAACAACAAACCACAAATAACTTCAGCAGAACAGGTCCCTCTGGCCTACCAGCCGTCATAAAGGGAGGGGGCCATCTCCCCCCTCCCTCACGACTCACGGGGTGTTAGCCTAATTAATTAGCCCCGGCAGGGTGCCTCTGCTCCGTCTGTAGAGGACAGGCACAGAGGCGTCTGCAAGCAGGCCCCCCACCCCTCATGGAGACAGGTGAGGGGGGTCACGTGCTCCAGCCCCCGCTCCATTGTGAACGACGGGGCGGTCAATACACTAACCAAGCAAACACGTGACATGTCCGCGCCTCAGGGAGGCGCGCCGACAGAATCTAACGAGGGGGGGCACGTCAGAAGCCCACAGGCAACCACAAGCTTCACACGTTCACAAAGGCAATTGTGATCAAACTGCTGTGCGTGTAAACAAATCAGAGCTGAATCAGATTCCTCTTCCTGTTATTCGAAGGGAACTGGGCTCTCTATCACCAAACAATTTAAAGTCTGCCAAGCACAAAGAATCATCTCCACGTTCTCACATTGCAACTACCCTTTTATCATTAATGGGCGACACGCAATGTCCAAGCAGTGATCCGGCAGCACGTGACCTTTCTCACTGTGCTGGTTTAGCTCTGCTCTTAAACAATATTCCCCCAACGGGTGAAACACAGACCCCGACCGGTTTGTCTGGTTCCAACGCTCTGTTAAGGCCAAGGGCCAGTAAACTAGACCCATCCAGGAAACAGATTGGGGTCAGAAAATCTGCTCGTTTACAAAACTCGCAGCTTCTCAGTCCCATGACCCCAAACAAGGAGAGAAAAAACAGACATTCTGCTCCACTTCTGTCTAATAAGGATGACAGGTTGCATCTGCCCTTGATCACTCTCGATCAGAGCAGCCTGGCAGCACATCGGCAAAGAGGCCTTCTCCCCAACTTGGTTGACTCCCCGGGGATCACAGCTTCAAGGGCCCTTGAAGAGGAACTGGATACACCAACTGTTCTTCTTCAGGGTCAAACTATGTCACCAGAAGAAGCAGTCTCGCCACTTAGGCTGAGAGCTGTTAAAATTTTTTAGCTTGTTAGCAGAAAAGAACAAGCTGATGGCATCAGGCCTGCCGGAAAATGTGGTAAAAACCATCCAAAATGCCCGTGCTGTGTCAACATAGTCTCTCTATGCACAGAAATTGCGTATTTTTGAAGCTTGGTGCACAGAAAGAAATATTATTTCTTACTCATGCGACCTGGCTCAGCTCCTGACTTTCCTTCAGGACTTACTGGAAAAAGGTTGTTCTTTCTCAACGATTAAAGTTTTCCTATCAGCTATTTCAGCCTGTCACGAAGGCTGGGGACACAGGACTCCTGGTGCATATCCAATCATAATAAGATTTATGAAGGGCGTGCTAAGAATGAAACCACCCAGCAGGATCCTGACCCCTGGTTAGGATCTTAGTCTGGTCTTGGGGGCTCTCTGTGATCCCCCATTCGAGCCACTGAGCGAGATTAAGATAGATTTATTATCTTATAAAACCGCTCTTCTCCTGGCCCTTTGCTCGGTGAAACGCGTGGGTGACCTCCATGCCTTGTCTGTCCATCCAATGTGTACCAGATTCGCCCCTGACGGGTCAAAGGTCACCTTAAGGCCTAATCCCGCATAATTCCCAAGGTCTTGACTTTAAACCCTAGAAGTCTGGACTTTGATCTCTCCTCTTTTCCACCTGCTCCTGTCCTCACTCAGGAACAGGAAAGGCTTAAGGCTCTCTGCCCCGTGAGAGCTTTACGCACTTACATGCAGAGAACAGCCGAATGGAGAAAAACAAATCAACTGTTCGTGTGCTTTGTAGCACCGGCTACCGGAAAGGTCCTATCAAAACAACGCCTCTCACATTGGGTGACTGAGGCCATTAAAAGGGCGTACAATAGCAAAGGTCAACAGGTGCCCCCTGGAGTGCACGCTCACTCTACTAGGGGCTTGGCCACTTTGTGGTCGCTGTTCAAGGGTGTACCAGTTGCAGACATTTGTGCTGCTGCGAACTGGAGATCATTAAACACTTTTGCAAAGCATTACAGTTTGGATGTTACTGCGTGTGATGTCACTCAGGTTGTTCTTTCTAACACACAGTAGAAAGTAGCCTTGAGATGCCTGCTGGTCAAAGGCAGACGTTCACACTAGCATGCATTTTACTGAGCATTTCAAGGGCGTGAATGAATTACGTTCCCATAGCATATGTTGCACCGAGAGAACTTGACTGAAAGGGAACTGAAAGTTATGCACCATAACTCATGTTCCCTGAAGGAAGGGAACGAGGTGCAACATATCTGGCCCTTTTCAATGCTGAAAGCTCGGTGAAGTGCAATTTTGGAGAAAGATGGATGGGCGTCAGCGGCTTAAATACCCAGAGGGCGGGGCCTCTGGCGCAACGCTGACGCCCTAGCCGTAAAGGCATGAATGTATTCCTTCAGGTAATCGCGCGGGGGCACAATTCCCATAGCATATGTTGCACCTCGTTCCCTTCCTTCAGGGAACATGAGTTATGGTGCATAAGTTTCAGGGTTTTTTAATGATCATGTTCTAACAAAGAAAATGAAACTGTTTATAGAAATGAGTTAGGGCATCTGCAAAGCTTAAAATTCCTGCAAATTATTTTATTGTATTTGAGTGAATGCAAATGTAATGATTTTTGTTCAGAAAGAAAGGAAGTGACCAAAGCAGGTCAGCTGATGAATGTGTGCAGCTTAAAGTTGCCAATGGCAGAGCATGGGAGATTAACGAGAGTGAATTTTCGCTGCTTGAAAAATTGAAAATTAGATTTATGATGTGGCGCCACAGGGCTGTGAGCTGCTCCATCACCAGATTTACGATAAACCCTAACAAGGAGGAAACAGCCCCTCCTGTGGTGCCCACACTTTATTGATACACCTATTTCTCTGTTAAGCTATCTACCTTCCATGCCTTCAGCCTGGCTCTCCTGCTGCTCCCTGCACTCCTAACTCGGCACGCATTGTTCATTTCTAAACTCAAAGTGAGTCACAGCTCAAACACACAACAGAGTGTTGGATTCTCAGTTTCTTTCCATTCAGCTGAAACTCTTCCACTCGGAACACTTAACAGAGATTAGTGCAAGAGAAGCTGCAGCTTCTGAGTCTGATAAGTGACTTTTTAATTCATAAAATTGCTTTTAAATGAAAACACATCAGTGCTTTCAACTAATGAATGAAAGTGGGTGGAAACTGGAGCAGTGCATTAACAACAACAAAAGTTTGTTTGTACAACAAATTAATGTGAGACTGGTGGAGGAAATTTTAAAAAGAGGAACAATAAGTTCTAGAAAATGTCAGCAACACAGCCATTAACTCTGATTAATAACATCTAGATGGAGTAAATGTGCACTCAGCTGCGCAAAAGATAAACGATGACAATTCCAACAAAGCTACTCATGTGTGCATTTTTTCTGACAAGCAAGTTTTGTCCTCGTTTTACTCTTGAGGGTTTAATCCTTACATCCCCTTTGCTCCTTTTTGCCTCCTGCTGTGTTGCAGGAGCTGAAAGACAAGGTGAACCAGCTGCTCCCTCTGCTGCCAGTGCTAGACCAGTACAAGGCTGATGCCAAGATGATTCTGCGTATGCGGGAGGAGGTGAGGAACCTTTCGTTGGTGCTTATGGCCATCCAGGAGGAGCTGGGGGCCTACGACTATGAGGAGCTGCGCCAGAGAGTCCTGCTGCTGGAGACCAGGCTCCACTCCTGCATGCAGAAACTAGGTGAGACAAATGTGCAAACCATAGTGTATACATTTAAAACATCATGGTTCTTTGTCTGCCTTGGGTCTTGGGGGGCGGATCTCTGATGCTTCATGGTCACTATTGAATGTTCTATTAGAGAAGCCTTATTCACTTATGCATGCTCACAACCACACACTAATAGATGCAGGTATCATATGTAGATATGTAGATGGGTATATGACTGAATATGAATGTATATATATAATCTACTGCAAAGTCATGAATGTTATGTGTCTTTTATAAATATGTGTTCTGTCATGTACTTTGCAGGATTGCAGACGGCGGTTGGGTGTGTTTGCCTTGTACTTTTTTTGTGGATATTTGTTTTGTGGTCTTACTTTCTGTCTTTTCCTTTCTATTAAAAAAATATATATATGGTAAATGGAGCTTATTTATATAGCACTTTCTAGCCCCCTGTGAGGAGCCCCAAAGTATGAGGGGCCGTGCAAAGCGCTTTACAATACCAACCATCCACCCATTCATACACGCATTCATACACTGGTAGCGGCAGACTGCCATGCAAGGCGCCTTTCCAGTCCTACCGGGAGCAACTTGGGGTTAAGTGTCTTGCCCAGGGACACAACGACACATGGTGTGGGGAACTGGGATTCGAACCTCCAACCTTCCGATCGGGGACGACTGCCATTACCACTACGCCACGGCCTCCCATATATATATATATATATATATATATATATATTGGGCTGTTAGGTCCCTGTACGACCGGTGTCAGAGCTTGGTCCGCATTGCCGGCAGTAAGTCAGGCTCGTTTCCGGTGAGAGTTGGACTCCGCCAAGGTTGCCCTTTGTCACCGATTCTGTTCATAACTTTTATGGACAGAATTTCTAGGCGCAGCCAAGGTGTTGAGAGGATCCGTTTTGGTGGCCTTAGAATCGCTTCTCTGTTTTTTGCAGATGATGTGGTCCTATTGGCTTCATCAGGTCGTGATCTACAGCTTTCGCTGGAGCGGTTTGCAGCCGAGTGTGATGCGGCCGGGATGAGGATCAGTTCCTCCAAATCCGAGGCCATGGTCTTGAGCCGGAAAAGGGTAGCATGCCCTCTCCAGGTCGGGGAGGAGGTCCTGCCCCAAGTGGAGGAGTTTAAGTATCTCGGGGTCTTGTTCACGAATGAGGGAAAACTGGAGCGTGAGATCGATAGGCGGATAGGTGCAGCATCCGCAGTGAAGCGGGCGCTGTACCGGTCTGTCGTGGTGAAGAGAGAGCTGAGTCAAAAGGCAAAGCTCTCAATTTACCGATC
>JBBPBX010032406.1:4338-18932 GCA_038048925.1 Garcialebias charrua | reverse complement strand
ATATATATAGATAGATAGATAGATAGATAGATAGATAGATAGATAGATAGATATAGATGGACTACTTTACTTCTAGATTTGAATTCAAGAATTGAAGCTATTAAAATGAATGTGCAAGCAAAACTTCTATACTTGTTCCAGGCACTACCAATAGAGATCCCTCAAAATCAATTTGCGACATGGGACAAGCTAATATTCAGATTCATTTGGAGTGGAAAAAAACTGAGAGTTAAATATGAAACTCTTCAGTTGCCAAAAGACAAAGGAAGTATGGGTCTACCAAAATTAAGAGAGTACTTTTGTGCAGCCCAACTCAGACATATTATATGCTGGTACACACCGGATTACATGGCCAAGTGGAAAGAAATAGAGATGGAATTTGGAGGATACCCAATTCAAAGCGTTATCGGGGACAAAGATAGATATGAGAAAATTAAGAAATATATCGATCCGACTACAATTTTTACATTGGATTTATGGTTTAAAACATTGAAAAAATAAAAGATTAATAACAAAGTGAAGATACTCAGGTGGGTAGCGTATGATAGTGATTTCAAACCAGCAATATATGATAAAGGGTTTAAACAATGGATCAACAAGGGAGTCACAGGGTGGTACACACTTCAGAAAGATGGGGAGCTTGAGAGTTTTCAAAAACTGAAGAAGTATAATTTAGATGAACACAAATTTTACAGGTACCTACAATTAAGAGATTATTATAGAACAGAAATCAAGTGGGATCCCTCTGTTGAAGTGAATGGCTTGATGCAAATTGTGATAAATTCATTTAGTGGAACAAAAATTAAAATCATCTCCACTTTATATCAAAAACTGAGGATGAATAAGCATTCAACTAAGTACAGTATATTAAAGAAAAATGGGAATCAGAACTTAACGTGATAATTTCAGATGAAGATTGGCTAGACATGTGGAAAACGCATCAGACTTCTACTATTTCACATACAGTATATGGAGGGAATTCACATGGAAAAATCTAATACGATTTTTCATTACACCTAAAGTTAAGAATGCATATAGTGACACCAATCTGGGGTGCTGGAGAAATTGTGGATCATTGAATGCCAATCATGCACACATATTTTAGAACTGTTCTAAAATTGTTTAATTTTGGAAAAATGTACATGAAACGCTAAATAAGATTTTGGGACATGATATTCCCTTGAGTAGTGGGGTACTATATCTGTACAATTTTCACGGTACCAATATAAGGGGAAAGGACAGGTATCTGATTAAGATGGTAAATGGTAAATGGAGCTTACTTATATAGGTCCTTCCAGTCCCCTATGAGGGGCCCCAAAGCGCTTCCCAGTACCAGCCATCCACCCATTCATACACACATTCATACACCGGTAGCGGTAGTCTGCCATGCAAGGCGCCAACCAGTCCTACCGGGAGCAACTCGGGGTTAAGTGTCTTGCCCAGGGACACAACGACACATGGTGTGGGAAATCGGGATTCGAACCTCCAACCTTCCGATCGGGGGACAACTACCATTACCACTACACCATCTCGTCCCCTCAGATAATGTTAATAGCCTGCAAGAAAGCTATTACGAGGAACTGGGGAAAGACTGACACCCTGAGTCAAGACCAATGGACTGGCATAATAGAATAAATCTACATTATGGAGAAATTGACGCATCGATTGAGACTTCAGCAGGCACAAATGGACAAAAAATGGACGAAATGGACAATATTTAAGGCGAAAGATAGTTGCAACAAATAGAGAATAATCTACCTATACCAGAGAAGTCAAAAGTTGATCAGAATAACGGCACTCAAGCAAAAGTCCTGTATACAGTATAGTGATGTTCAGTGTGTAATGTTCATGTATGTAAAAAATGTGAAAAATTCCAATAAACAAAAAATATAAATAAATAAAAAACTCTACTGGATGCTCGTGATCTCCGGGCCCTTAAACATCACTGCACCTCAAACAGGAATGCCACTGTCAAGGAAATAACAGAATGGGCTCAGGAATACTTCCAGAAAGCATTGTCAGTGAACACAATCCACCGTGCCATCCGCCGTTGCCAGCTGAAACTCTACAGTGCAAAGAGGAAGCCATTTCTAAGCAAGCTCCACAAGCTCAGACGTTTGCACTGGGCCAGGGGTCATTTAAAATGGAGTGTGGCAAAATGGAAGACTGTTCTGTGTCAGATGAGTCACGATTTGAAGTTCTTTATGGAACACTGGGACGCCATGTCATCCGGACCAGAGAGGACAAGGATAGCCCAAGTTGTTATCAACGCTCCGTTCAGAAGCCTGCATCACTGATGGTATGGGGTTGCATGAGCGCTTGTGGCATGGGCAGCTTGCATGTCTGGAAAGGCACCATTAATGCAGAGAACTATGTTCAGGTTCTAGAACAACATATGCTCCCATCTAGACGTCATCTCTTTCAGGGAAGACCCTGCATTTTTCAACAAGATAATGCCAGACCACATTCTGCAGCAATCACAACATCATGGCTACGTAGGAGAAGGATCCGGGTACTGAAATGTCCAGCCTGCAGTCCAGATCTTTCACCTATAGAGAACATTTGGTGCATCATAAAGAGGAAGGTGCGACAAAGAAGGCCCAAGACGATTGAACAGTTAGAGGCCTGTATTAGACATGAATGGGAGAGCATTCCTATTTCTAAACTTGAGAAACTGGTCTCCTCTGTCCCCAGACGTCTGTTGAGTGTTGTAAGAAGAAGGGGGGATGCCACACAGTGGTAAAAATGGACTTGTCCCAACTTTTTTGGGATTTGTTGACGCCATGAAATTTTGAAACAACATATTTTTCCCTTAAAATGATACATTCTCTCAGTTTAAACTTTTGATCTGTGATTTGTGTCTATTCTGAATAAAATATTAGATGTTGGCACCTCCACATTATTGCATTAAGTTTTTATTCACAATTTGTTTAGTGTCCCAACTTTTTTGGAATCCGGTTTGTATTTGGACTGATGTGACTTATAAGGCGGTGCGACTTGTACGGCGGAAAATATGGTAGTTGAATTTATTAAAATATCAAAGATGAACAGAAAATATAATTTTAGCTCAAACAGGATGATTCAAAGAGCTTCTAGCTGAAAACGTAACTAGTCGATGAGACGGACAGATTTTCATGACCAATTTTGGAACTAATTCTTCTCATATTTCTTTGATAGAGGCTCATCTGGGAATGTCACCAATGCCAGATGGATTTGTAGCAAAAGTAGCTTTATGTGAAATTTTTAAAGATCCACTGACGTGATTTTTCTACTATTCATCAAATTGCTCAAAATATATATATTTTATCATTTAAATATGTTAGTTTTTGCAAACAAAATGATAAATCACTTTAATTTTGCTTTAAAAGTGATTTTGAACTTCAAGCTGTGTTTAATCGTGGGAAATCCGTTTACACCCGAACGCACCATCTGTGATGTAATGTCCAGAGTTGAGGCAGAGCTCTGAGCTTGTCACGGTGTGCGCAGCTCCACATGAAGGAAGTCTGATACAGCATCAGACCTAAATTAGATCCTGTTGTTTCTTGTTCCATCACCCAAACTATTTTCTGCTTCCCAAAATGAAGACAAATAGCTCAAATCTTCACCTAGATTGATAAATTAGTCAAGTTTTAAAATGTCCGCTATTGAAGAGACTGGAGCCCTCTGCCTCTCACTCTGGACATTACGTCACAGATGGTGCGTTCAGGTGTAAACGGATTTCCCATGATTAAACACGGCTTGAAGTTCAAAATCACTTTTAAAGCAAAATTAAAGTGATTTATCATTTTGTTTGCAAAAACTAACATATTTAAATGATAATATATATATATTTTGAGCAATTTGATGAATAGTAGAAAAATCACGTCAGTGGATCTTTAACCTTGCATGTTCAGCCTTTGTAAAAGTTGAAATTTCACCAGTATGATTAAATACCATCAGAGTTACACTGGATGACCATTTGGAAAGTTCCATATGGACTCCCTTACATTATGTGTGATAATGTTGAATTACAGGTGGTCCCCGACGTACGAGCACACCGACATACGAGGTTACGGACTTACGAGCTCACTAACGAACAGTACATTTGTAAAGAACATACAAAAAATACAACACTTTTATGTGTTTTTAGATGAAAGTGTGTTAGCTAACCGTTTGTAAACAAGTTTCTGAGCATGTTTATGAACTAGTATGAACGTTTTGTTGAAAAACGAGTGTTCGTAGTAGCGCTAGCATAAATTTTCCGACTTACGACCGAAAATCCGGATTTACGAGAACACGTGTTTCGTGTTCCGACGTACGAGATTTTCGTCTTACGAGATAGTCGTAGGAACGGAACTCGCTCGTAAGTCGGGGATTACCTGTATAAGCTTAATAGCAAGTATAGGGTTTCCGCGGGGTCTTAAAGGGGACCACATATAGGTCTTTAAAATTTTTATGTTATGTCTGTGTGCTATCTTGACAATATTAATTCATTTTAATACACAAAATAATTCTTAGATAATCAATTATAATAAATATCTGGGTATCCTGATCGATTCACATCTCTCTTTTAAACTCCACGTGGAAAACCTAGTGAAGAAACTGAAAGTTAAACTGGGTTTCTTTTTCAGAAACAGATCATGTCTATCACTGAATGTCAGGAAACGCCTTGTGTCTGTGACTTTCCTTCCCTCCATTGATTACGGTGACATTCTCTACATGAATGCTCCTACAAGCACCCTGCGGATGTTGGATGTTGTCTATCATGGTGCACTAAGATTCATAACTGGTTGTGATTATCGTACCCACCACTGCACCCTGTATTCACTGGTTAACTGGACATCATTAACCTCACGCAGACTCTTCCACTGGTACATTTTCATCTTTAAAGATCCACTGACGTGATTTTTCTACTATTCATCAAATTGCTCAAAATATATATATTTTATCATTTAAATATGTTAGTTTTTGCAAACAAAATGATAAATCACTTTAATTTTGCTTTAAAAGTGATTTTGAACTTCAAGCCGTGTTTAATCATGGGAAATCCGTTTACACCTGAACGCACCATCTGTGACGTAATGTCCAGAGTGAGAGGCAGAGGGCTCCAGTCTCTTCAATAGCGGACATTTTAAAACTTGACTAATTTATCAATCTAGGTGAAGATTTGAGCTATTTGTCTTCATTTTGGGAAGCAGAAAATAGTTTGGGTGATGGAACAAGAAACAACAGGATCTAATTTAGGTCTGATGCTGTATCAGACTGACCTTCATGTGGAGCTGCGCACACCGTGACAAGCTCAGAGCTCTGCCTCAACTCTGGACATTACATCACAGATGGTGCGTTCGGGTGTAAACGGATTTCCCACGATTAAACACAGCTTGAAGTTCAAAATCACTTTTAAAGCAAAATTAAAGTGATTTATCATTTTGTTTGCAAAAACTAACATATTTAAATGATAAAATATATATATTTTGAGCAATTTGATGAATAGTAGAAAAATCACGTCAGTGGATCTTTAAATCACTTCTTGGTCTGCTGCCCTCATACATCTCCTCCTACATGTCTTTGCGTGAGTGCAGCTACAGTGTGCGCTCTCAGGACATGATTACCTGCAGTGTTCCATCAGTGAGGACTGAACTTGGAAAAAGGGCCTTCTCCTACTCCGCTCCTGCTTCATGGAATATCTTACAAAAAGATCTGAAGCTCTCGACCTTGACTTCTCTAAATGGTTTTCAGAATCTGTTGGAATCCTGGCAAAAACCAATGCAGATTTGTTCCTGTCTTTGATTTTATACGTCTACCTTATAATGTTTTGCTAGTTTTTTGATACTTTGTTAAAAAAAAAAACTTTCTTTTGTTTTTTTCTCTCTTTTGTTTTCTATTGTTTATTGTTTGTTTGTTTATTGTTTATTGTTTAAGGAAATTCTACCACTGCTGTTCATTGTTCTTTAGTTTTAGCAGGTCGCTTTCGTAAATGAGCCCATGAGGTTCAAAAGATTTACCTGACTAAATAAAGGTTGAATGAATGAATGAATCAATTATACCCTTTTTAATTCTGCCATTTTTAACTTTCGTTTTGAACGACCGGTTTCTGATACAAGTTCTGAAGTCCACGCCCTTCATAGATCTGTTTACGCCCTCTGTAACAGCCAGTATCTGTAATGTGTTGTTGTTTTAAAATTAGCTCTTTTTTTATTACTCATTTGACTTACTGTTAGTGCTAGCTTAAGATAACTTACCGAAACCCGTCTGAGCGCGCCGCAATTTGCTGCTCCTTTTAGCATGAGACCACCCGAATCCGATGCTAATGTTAGCTTGTTCCTCTTCCGGTGTTCGCCAGCTCCGCTCGTTGCACGCGGCGATTTTGGGAGTTATCGCTGTTCCAGTCAAGACAACACAAAGTTCACCAAGTGTCTCCCGTAAATTAATCCGTAAGGAGAAGGTCCTCGCTGCTGCGAGGCTGCTGCGAGGCTGTACAGTTGAAGCTCCGCTCCATCCGCCAGAAGAGGGTCCCGTCGCAACCGGTCCCTACGCCGGGGGTCTGCTCGTTTAATTTTTACCGGCTGCGCGTTGGGAGCGATCGCAAATACACTAAAAATTGAACTAAAACATAAAAATAACAATTATACTTTATTTATAAAGCCATTTAAAAAAAACACAGCTGCAACAAAGTGCTGTACACATGAAATTAAGAACATATAAACAAAAGATGAGATGAAATCATGAAAAACAACAGTCATGTGTTTAATACAGAAGTGGGTTGAGCCTAACCAGGGGTTGCTAGGTGAGGGGCTGGACTCAGGTTGTGGTGGGTTGTGGCTGCGGTTGGCTGCGGTTTGTGACGTCACAAACCGCAGGAAGTGCAAAACGAACTGTATTTTATCAAAGATAAATAAATCTACTTAGAGTAAATAAACCACTGGGTGCATTTTTTTGGCCTTAGGACTGTTTTTTTATGAAGTAAATACCCAAAGTTGAGTAAAAAAAACATTAAAAAGTGAATTTTGAATATGTGGTCCCCTTTAAAAAGTCTAAAAAAGTCAAAAAAGTCAAAACCTCGATTTTAGGCCTAAAAAAGTCTTAAATTTGCTGAATTATTGTGTTGAAGTCTTAATTTTTTTTGGAAGAGGTCTTAATTTCGTCCGCCGTCGTAATCCTGTCTCAAGCGCAAAAAAAAAAAAAGCTTCCCACTTAAGCCACGTGACAAACATGTGACGTATTGCAGCTAGAGCTGCAACAACATGCTTCTTTCACGGAGCTGTTTTGTTCACCGGTAGAGCGTTGTCAATGCAGGCTGATTGAATAAAGTAAAAAAAAAAAAGAAAGCTCTGTAGCGCGCTGTGTGTATATGGCTCGAACAGAGCGAGGAGGAGGGAGAACAGAGACTGCTTTCAAAGTTATTTTACAAATGACCGACGCGACGCAGAGAAAACTAAAGGCTGAGTTATAAAAGTCTTCCAACGTGTGGGAGTGACGCTTCATGAAGATAAAAAAACTGCTTTGAAAAGTGGCTACGCGACACGAGATAACCACGTGGATGAAACATAAACATGACGGAGTTGTAAACTAACTTCACCACACAGCGGGTAAGTCTCTACATTAAACCATATTTGTTCTGTTTCAAAGTGAGAAAACGTAATGTCAGTGTCTGGTAGCTGCTGAAGCTGCTTGTTTCTTAGCTGTGACAGAGAATGTGTGTGTTTTTATTTTTTAATTTAACGGTACAAGCAGTGTTTAAATGTGATTCATAAATAAATCTAACACAATGATGGTGATAATTTAATGATTTAGCTTCAACTTTTAATTTGCTGGCAAATTCTGAAGACATTGCATTGTATGGAAGGATGAATTGCATTTAAACAGGAATTACAGTAATTTATTTCATCTACTCAAGTGTGTGTAATTAGTATTTTATATTTGTGTATGTGTGCGTGTGTGTATGTATGTTTAACCTAGCACTGTAAGTGAAACAAGTCATTTCTTGAGTTACTGTAAATTATGCTATAATACATATAAACTCTCTCTCATTCCAGAAAACAACAACGAACAATGACAGCCTTCATGATGGACAGACATCATGCACACCACAGCAAGCAGCTGAGACTGAAAGATCCTTAAATGAACGTCACTGACATGAGGCCTCTGTCGATGGTTGAAGACGAAGGCTTCACTGCCATGATGCCCACTTTTAACCCAGGTTACAATGATCCACACTTGTAATGGTAAATGGTAAATGGATTGTACTTATATAGCACCTTTCTATCTAATTGATACTCAGTGCTTTACAGTGTAGTGTAAAGCATTACATGTCATCATTTACCCATTCATATAGCTCTCTACTAAATTACAAAGCTAATTGAACAAATCATTCTAAAGAGACTAATCAGAGCTTTAGCTCACATTCATACACCGATGGAGCACACATGGGGTTCAATGTCTTGCCCATGGACACTTAAGCATGTGACTGCTGGTGGATTCCAACCCCCAACTCTTGCACTGGAGGACGACTGCTCTAACAACTCAGCCACAGCTGCCCCATCCAGGTTAAAACAATCCACATCGTTAATCATGGCTAGATGTTTTTGTTCTCCATTATCAACAACACTGCATGTAAAATGTGTTCATTTCGTTTTTTGAATAAAGTTTCTTTTCAAGTAATTTAGTAATTATGCATTTTTTCTGGACATTTCTGTCGTGTACATATGTTGTGAATAGGTCTTAAATTTGATTCACACTGGTCTTAAAAAGTCTGAAAAAGTCTTAAATTTGAGTTGTTGAAACCTGCAGAAACCCTGAAGTACAATACTATGGATATACTGTAACCATGAAGAAATCTAAAGAAAACTAAAATAATATGTCTATTTAGAAAATGTAAGGGTACATTTTGTTTGTCAGGTACCAAAATATGACTCTAGTTGCTACTTATTATATATTGAAAGAAACCCACATCTTAGCATTATCTAGACTCTTAGAGCATGCATAACACTTGCTTCTGTGGAACACGGTTTACCCTGTCAATGGAATAATATGACTTCCAACCCTAAATTACAAATTGCAGAAAAAATGTAATTTTATTACTTAGTCATCTTTCCAAAGTGCTCTCATCATGTTAAATACTGGTGGGTTCACAGCTCAGATTGGAAGCTCAAACCCATTTGAGAAACTCCCAATTGACCAAACCATTGAAGAAACTGCCAACAAGGATACCCAAACACCTGGAAGCACAAAAGGCTTTTGCCTAAAACCTGCTTCTCGTCTGAAAGTTTTACATCACAACTGAAAACTGAAGCACATGCTTGAGGCAGTTGAGGAGGATGACTCAGGTTCAGTTGTCAACAAAGGTTGCTCATTCAGACCTAAGTTCCACAAGGATTGCCCAATATGAAGTATACCATACCATTTTATTTATAAAGCACTTTAAACAGTGACAAGGCCAAACCAAAATGTTGTACAAACAAACAAACAAACAAACAAACAAACAAACAAACAAACAAACAAACAAACAAACAAACAACAGGCAACACACACAAAGAAGTACAAAACAAAAATCATAAAAACATTGCAGATCATAAATAAAATGACCAAACACAGATCAGCTGGTGTTGAAAGCAACAAAGTAGTAATGGGTCTTCAAGCGATATTTGAAAACCGAGAGGGAGGGGGCCTGTCTGACAAGCAGTGGTAACTCGTTCCAGAGTCTTGAGCCTGCTACAGAGAACGCCCTGTCACCTCTGCGTTTAAGACGAGTCCCTGGAACTCTTAAAAGTACCCAGTCCTCTGACCTCAAAGCACGTGGTGGGACATAAGGGTGTATCAAATCCGAGAGATAGGCGGGGGCGAGACTGTTCAGTGATTTGTATACATACATGAGAATTTTGAACTGGATTCGAAGATGGACCGGTAGCCAGTGCAGGGAGGCCAAGACTGGTGTAATGTGCTCTCTTTTGCGTGTACTGTACTGGTTAAAAATCGGGCTGCTGCATTTTGGACCAGTTGTAGTCGTGCAATGGTGGTCTGACTGATACCAAACAGAAGTGAATTGCAGTAATCAAGCTTAGATGTAATAAACGCGTGAATTACTGTCTCCAGGTTATTTTTTGATATTATGGGCTTCAGCTTAGACAGTCGCCTCAGCTGGAAAAAAACAGGATTTAACGATCATATTTACATGACTGCTGAGTTTCATGGAAGGATCCATCATCACTCCCAAATTTGTGACCTTTTGTTTTTCAGACAGGGGTAGAGCAGAAAGGTCGATGCAGTGGTTCGAGATTGTGTCATTGGGAAGGAACAATATGGCTTCAGACTTCTTATCATTGAAACTTAAGAAATTTAAAGCCATCCAGTCCCTGATGTCACCCAGGCAGTTGAGCAGAGGTTGAATAGAGCATGTACCATTGTGTCTTAGGGGGAAGTAAATTTGACAGTCATCGGTGTAGAAGTGGGAAGGTATGTTGTGTTTCCAGAAAATAGCTCCGAGTGGCAGTAGGTATAAGGAGAATAGGAAAGGACCTAGGATGGATCCCTGCGGAACCTCCCATTTAAGTGCCGCCACTGCAGAACTAAAATTGTTGATGGAAACACAAAACGACCTGTCAGAGAGGTAGGATCTGAACCAATTGAGGGCTGACCCTGTGAGGCCCACCCACTGCTCCAACCTAGCAATGAGGATCTCATGGTAGATGGTGTCGAAAGCGGATGTGAGGTCCAATAAGACAAGCAGCACAGAGTGTCTGTGGATAGGAAGATGTCAATAAAAACCTTCAGTAGGGCATTCTCAGTACTGTGTAGAGATTTGGAGCCAGATTGGAATAGCTCAGGGATAGAGTGGTCCTCCAGGAAGCACTTCAACTAGGACTCAACTATTTTCTCTAGAAGTTTAGAAAGAAATGGGAGTCTGGAGATGGGCCTGAAGTTAGATACTACTGAAGGGTCAAGGTTTGTTTTTTTCAGGAGAGGTTGAACAGCAGCATGTTTTAATGATTTTGGCACCACACTCATGGATAAACTGCTATTTACAATAGCAAGAATGGAGGGACCTAGAGTAGGAAAAACCTCCTTTAGGAGCCGAGGGGGGACCATATCAAAGGGGGAACCAGATGGTTTCAGGTTGCACATGACCTGCTCTAGAGAAGACAGAGAGACTGGTTTGAAGTGGTCAAATACAACAACAGATTGAGGTGAGATGGATGGATCATGAGTTGGAAAAGAAATGAGCCTGGGTGGTCGTAATTTTTTCCAAAAAGAAATGTAGGAAACTCTCGCACAGCACAGTCGAGGCTTTCAGGGGTGATTGTTCAGTGAAGTGGAGAACAGAGTTTTAGGTGGAGAACATAACTCGTGGATTGCGAGAGTTTGAAGCAATGATATCAGAAAAGTATTGGGATTTAGCAGTTTTTACTGCTTTCTGACATCAGCGCCAACTCTCTTTTAGTATTTCAAAAGAGACCTGCAACCTGTCTTTTCTTCATTTTCGCTCCGCCCTCCTACATTGCTGCCTAACAGCTTTGGTCACGTCATTCAGCCACGTTTCTGCTCTGAGTTTTGGTCTTCTAGATTTAATAGGAGGAACATGATTCAGAGCCTTTAAACAATCAGAGTTGAACTGGGATGTCAGCTCCTCCGTGGAGGAGAGAAGCACTGAGGGGACCGAATTATTATTTCAGAGTTGTAAACCTCAGTGAAACGTGTGGCAGTTAAATGGTTAATAATCCTGCCTTTACGTGCAGGAATGCACGGTTTAGGAGTTAGATGGGGGAGGGTGACCTGAAACCAAACTGGCATGTGGTCTGAAAACACATTGTCACCTATTTCAAGATTAGAAACTGTCATATCACAAGTTAAAACAAGGTCCAGTATATGTCCACGCTCTTAGATGGGACTGTTTACATGCCGATTTAAATTAAATGAGTCCAATAAATCTAAAAAGTCCTTAACCATGGGCTTCTCATGACAGCACACATGCAAATTGAAATCACCAAAAATCACCATCCAATCATATTTAGGTGTAATTTCAGCTAGGAAATCAGAAAATTCATTGATGAAATCCTTAGATCGAGGTGGACGGTAGACTAGAGCACATAAAGTCACTGGCGAATGACCTAGTTCAAAGACATTTAGCTCAAAACTGAAGAAGGAAACGGGGATGGTTAGTTGTTTACAGTCAAAAGTTGATTTGAATATTGTTAATAATCCACCACCATGATCTGATGGCCGTGGGTCGTTAAAATATAAACAGTTTGGAGGTAATATTTTTCGTCAATGCGCTGGACTCACCCGGCAACATCCACGACTCTGTTGTGCAGAAAAAGTCCAAATCGTGCTCTTGAAAGTACTCCCTGAGGATGAAGGTTGTGTTGCAGACAGATCTTGCGTTGACCGCACACATCCTGATGTTATCCGAGCCAGCAACGGTTGAGTGAGCGCGCGTCTGCAGCTGCAGACTTTCCACAATGAGGTTCACTGGCCACAAGCTCCCGTAATTTTCCTGGTCCATGCATGCGGGAAGCTGGCGATGGGAATCAAGACCACCAGCTGGAGACAACGAAGCAGTACGCAGGGCTTTGAGCTTCACCAGCCGGCCAGCTTCGTTTTCCACGTTTTCTTCGTCGCCTGGATCGATTGCTCCATGCAGACAGGTGAGGAGTGCAATGGAGATTAACAGGCTGGTCATACGCTAGCAGCGGCGGAAGAGGGGGTCTTCCAGAGGTACGTTCATACTGGCCCAAATAAGCGACATCTGCGGCAGAAAAATGCAGATCCAAGAGCTGTTGCCGATCATACACCAGTAGTGTATTTATGTCACCAATGAAAAACGAACATAACGCAAAAAATCCGAACACCATCAGCAGAGGTGGATATGTAGCCATGTACACGGGTGCCATCTTACCAGTACAGTATATGTACAGTCCCCTGATGCATGCTCAATAATCCAGGTAGAAAAATCTAAAAAAGCTAAGTCTGGTCCTCTAGACATTCAAAAAACAAAACAAAAAAGTAGAAACGTTTCGTCTTTCGTCCGAAAGACTTCCTCAGTCTGAGGTGCTGTATTCAGCTCAGTCTTATAAATAGCACCCTCTCACAGTGGATCAACCAGTTGGCTGCTGTATTCACAATACTGTATATGTACAGTCAATAGCAGACTTGTTGGAAACGAGTTGGATAAATTCTTTTGATGGAACAAATGAGATGATGTTATTTTCTGCAGGTCAAACTGTTCCATCTGACATCGAACAGGATCTTTTGGCAGCTCAAGAAAAGTGCAAAAGGGAGTACGTACCACAAATTCACACAGAAGAGATTGGAAAGTAATGAAAAGTTTCACGATCCACTTACAAAGATGAAGCTGAAAACATTCAGCAATTTGCAGAGGACTACCAAAAACAGAAGGATGAGTCAGGTCATCTGGACAGATTCTATTTTGTTGAACTTTGCAGTTGCACCAAGAAGAATTCCTCTGGTAGAGATGATCACAGCCACAGAATCAACCGTCTGCAACAAGAAAATGTCAGAATTTGAAGTAAAACAACTCTGAATCAAAGTTTCAGCCTGCCTCATCAATGCCAAACCACCACCTTCCAACATCAGTAGAGAGGAGAGGGATGCACTCACCACTCTTAGCAAGGACAAAAACGTCATAATTCTCCCAGCAGACAAAGGAAGGTGCACAGCAGTGGTGTAGTCTACATTTTTGTAGTGGGTATACTGTGCTTAGAAACCAAAATACACTGGTTAGTACAATGTAATCGTTAATATATTTTGATTTTTAAGCGTATTGAACATTTCCAATTTTTTTCTTATGTTTATATATGAATAAATGAACAACAAACATTGTACAACAGTTGGCTTTGTATTAAAATCATGTTAGAAAATTTATGCAACAGTATCAAAGCACAACGTTGCATTGGGCAGCACGGTGGCACAACTGGTAGAGCTGCTGCCTCTCAGCGAGAAGGTTGCCGGTTCAAATCCCGGTCCGGGGCCTTTCTGGGTGGAGTTTGCATGTTCTCCCCGTGCATGCGTGGGTTTCCTCCGGGTACTCCGGTTTCCTCCCACAGACCAAAAAACATGCTTGTTAGGCTGATTGGTGACTCTAAATTGACCCTAGGTGTGAGTGTGAGAGTGGATGGTTGTTTGGTGTGAGTGAGACAGGTCCCTCTTGTAAATGAGTCCCCGTGACTCAACGAGGCTAGCCTGTATAAATAAAGGTTGAATGAAAAATACTGTTAGATTGTTTCGGAAGCGTTCAACTGCCGTTTAACGTATCGATGACACGTGTCTAATGATAAGTCATGTGTCATTGGGCACTTTTAAGTGGGTATACTGAAATTCTTAAAGCTCCACTGACATGTTCTTTTAACTTTTCAAAAAATGGCACAACATATATAAATATTAAGATAGACCTCTGACCGTTTTTGCTAAAATAATGTTAAATGAATGAAAATTTCTCTCAAAATAGTTTAAAATTAGCGCCGTTTTTTAGACCGTAAATCCGGATCTTCCGGTCACGTGTCAGCATTCCCGTTTCTGACGTCACGTCCGATACTGAACTCTGCTCAAACGACAAAAATATAGACGCATCCGTCGAATTTAGCCATTTAAAACTACATTAT